>PVKP010007068.1:0-30207 GCA_004027715.1 Plecturocebus donacophilus
TGGTCCTGTGTTTAGCTTGTATCCTTGTATCCATATACAGAGCCAATACCTCTCCTTGAAATAAGCTTATTCTTTTGCCTCCCCACTCCCAGGTGGCCATAAGTGCAACCTGAGTGAGAGGCACCAGTGCAATTGTAGTGGATGTCATGGGACTTGGGCCATGTGCTCCTGCAGTTTACTTGTATCCCTGAGTTTGCTTGGACCCAATTCTGATGTGCCACTCTCATCTTATGTGAGACTCATACTTTACCACATGACTCAGTGCATCTGACAGAACCAACTCATGACTTCTGCTAGATTATGGCTCCCTGTTTGTGGCTATCAGCATCCAATAACATACCAAGAACTTTCAGGAGAAAGTTCCTTCTTTCAAATAGATTCTTTCTGCTGCAGAAGTTATGACCTTACTCCAAAAGCTGGGGGTCTATGTTGTGTGTCTCCTGATTGACGCTTACAATACACACAGTATTTATTATCACCAGTAACTCTTATACTACAGGTGTTATGGTTTGACTCTATATTCCCACCCAAATCCCATGTCAAACTGTATCACTAGTGTTGGAGGAGGGGCCTGATGGGATGGGATTGGATCATGAGGGCAGATTTTCCCATTGCTGTTTTCATGATGATGATTGAGTTCTCAGGAATTCTGGTTGTTTGAAAGTGTGTAGAGCTTCCACCTTCACTCCCTCTCTCTCTCCTCCTGGCCATGTTTAGATGGACTTGCTTTCCCCTCGCCTTCTGCCATGATTGTAAGTTTCCTGTGCCCCCCCAGAAACAGAAATCTGTACAGCCTGCAGAATCATGAGATGATTAAACCTCTTTTCTTTATAAATTAGTCAGTCTCAGGTATTTCTTTATAAGAGGGTGAGAATGGACTAAAGATTCACTGGGTCATATGGTAACAAATGGCAGGGTTGTTTGCATCACAGCCTGACTGCTACAACGCCTTTCCTGTTCTGTGATCCAGCTCAGAGTTGGCAGCCTTCCATGCTACTTGGAAAATGGGTCAGGGAAATATTCCCAAGTGTGTAATTTGCTGCCTCCAGAATCAAAAGAGGCCTACCAAGCATTCTGCTTCCTTCCTGGAGGTGTGAGGTGTGAGATGCAGTAATTTATTCTTTGTTTTGTAAGAGATGTTATGGCATGCCACAGACTGCTGAACTCTAAATTTTCACTGATGTGGTGAACCCCTGATTCTTCATAAGCTTTAACTCACACCTTCTGAAGCACATATCTTACCAAAACCTTGAACATATTTTTTTTTCTGTTCATCCAGCCCAGTGAACATGATGCACCAACATAGTAGACCAATGTGATGCTCTGTGAAATGTTCAGATGGTCCATGTTCTTCAGATTAGGTAATAATAGAGGGTAGGACAGTTAATCAAGCCCTGGAAAAAGACTATGAATATGTAGTGGTGCCCACCCCATGTAGGTGTAAACTTCTTCTAGTCCTTTTATCAGATAGAGAAGGGAAAAAAACTTATTTTCTATATTGATAGGCACATGCTATATACTCCTGGCTGTATTAATTGCCTGTAGCATAGACACCGTATCTGACAACTGCAAAAATTAGGCCTACAATTTGTTTTTATTAGCTCACTGTCACCCTCCTGAATCCATCTGAATTTTGAAGGGACCAGACTGGTGAATTAAATATGAATATGATACAGACCACCACTCAGGCATCCTTCAAGTCTGTAAGCATATATCTGATTGCTTCCGTTACCCTCAGGATGAGACTTTGGTTTTAGTTTCCTCTCTTGGATGGCAATGGAAATGCCTCCACTTGCCCTCCCCACTATGATAGTTTTATCACAGCGTCCAAGGAAGCAATGACAGGAGGATTTGTCCAGCCACTATACATGGCCATGTCAATTCTGTATTTGGGAGCTGGAGAAATGATCCTCCCACTGTGAGCTACACCCAGGTTGCGACTCCATTCTGTTTCCTGGCAGCCCCTAGGTCCCCGACTCTGAGTATGCCTTGGGTCTCTGAATATCTCTGTCAACTTGCACTCAATGATCTTTGAAATGCCTGGATGTTCCTCTTCCTCTGGTATATGATTATCCAAATAAAAGGCCATAAATCCCTCTGAGGAAGGCCTGGAGGAGACATTACTGTATATATTCACTGTGGCATGGTGGCCTTCTTTATGGGCACTCAGGCTTTCCTTTGGTTGGTGGATGCAGGTCTGAAAACTGGTTCAGGTCCAGAAAGTGGGCATGTGGTAGGTGTGAGCAAGTACTTGCCATCATAACGTGATGACTCATTGTGCAGGAAGTTCTCAGAACGCGTGTGGGAAGGTGTGTTTCCAGTCATTCACAAAGAGATATGACAAAGTTTTCCAATGAGCCACCACCTTCTTCCAGTCCAGTTTTGTATCCCCACCCCCACAGCCAATAGGAGCCAAAATATTTTGTAATTTTTCAGCATTTCACAATTACATAATCTCTGATTATATATACTCAGAGTATATATACACACATATAAACATATATATACACACTCACGTATATATATGTATACACACACTCATATAATTTCCTTTAATATGAAATAATAGCTATGTGAGGGAATTACCTCTTCACATTCTAGTGCTATATCACTAATTTTCTTTATTCACCTCCATCTTACAAAATCTACCCATAGGAAGCATTCTAAAGTCAAACCCCATCTTCCTGTGAAATTCAGGATAACATACATGTCACATTGGGATGCCTTCATTTTTTTCAGTCTCTGGCAAATGCCATATATTAGAGAAAGGCTGGTGAGGTGATGATTAGTGTCTCTGTTTCTTATATTTCAAAAAAATGTAAAAATTATATTTAAAAAGATTAAGAGAGATTAAATAATTTATTGAAAATCAGACATGAAGGAAGATACTGTGCTCAAATCTAGCTCCCAATCATTGCATGTGTTCTTTCTAGTACTTATAAGGGTAGGCTTGATTGTAAACTGTGGAGTGAAAGCTGTGAAATGCAGGGGAGAGTAAGGAGAAGGAGGTGCTGGAGGGGGTCAGGGATGTCAGGAGGCCACATCGTGGTTTACCTTACCCTCAACACACATGATAGGGGCCTCTTTGTCCTGGCTGCAGCAAACCTGGGCATTCCCACTCCTTGAACCTGAAGCCAGTTTCTGGAAACTCAGAAGCAACTGGGAAATAACACACCATGCCTAATCAAATAAAATTCATTTTTTTCATCTCCCCAAAGAGTTCCTCATTTAACCAAACAGATGAGTTTCTGAAAAGTATACGTGTTTGCAAGATGTTTTCAAACCTGCATGTAAATCCTCTTCTCTTTTGGGAGGGCAGGAAGAGTGGGTTATTTACAATTTTTCTTTCCACTGTTTAGCTTTAAACTTTTCTGTGCATTATCTATTCATTCATTCCACAGATATTTTTTGAATGCCTACTCAGTGCTGAGCACTTAAGTGAATGCAGAATATGGTGATAGACAAAGGTCCTGAACTCCTGCAGGTTCTGTTCTTCTGTAAGAGAGAGGCAATACACAAAGATACAACATCATCTTGGAGAGCAATAAATGTTATGAAGAAAACTAAAGCAGGGTAAGATGATAGAGAGTGAGGAGGTAGAGGAAGGGAGTTTATTAGGGTGGTCAGATAAGGCTTCTTGGAGAGGTGAAAGTTGCACAGAGGCCTGTGGAGAAAGAGCATTCTAGGAAGAGAAAGAACAGTATTATGACCCTGAGACAAGAGCAAGGTTAATGTATTAAATGGCCTGCAGGAAGACCAGGGTGAGTGAGAAGGGCAAAAAGAGATAGGGATGGAGACATAGCCTGAGGTTACATAATTAGGATGTAGTTGTAGATTTGGGAGCATTATTTTACAGCTGATGAGCATCCGCTGGAGACTAGTGAACAGGGAATGGACTTGGCTTGATTTACATCTATAGTATGACCTCTCTAACTTTTCTGCAGGGAACAGGCATGGGTAGTATAAATGTAGAAGCCTGGAGAGTGTCAGAAAACTCATGCCATGGTAAAATAGAAGATGATAGCTTAATGTAATGGTGCAGCTATGGAAGTGATGAGAAATGATCAAGCCTTAGGATTTGTTTTTCAGTAGAGACAATATGACTTGGATATGAATTGGCTGTCCTCTGGGAGAGACAAAAAGGGATCAATGATGACCACCATGTTTTGGCCTGGGTAAGTGCATGACTGGAGATCTAGGATGGGGACAGCTGGCCCAGTATCTGTCTTAGGAAGGGCAACGAAAACTCTGACTTAGCCGTTTGGTGTCCTCTCATCTGAATAGCAGCTTTCCAAACTATAGGGGAAATAGAGAATTATTTTTGTTTTATAACAGAAAACAGAGAAGTTAAGTTACTTAAAGCCATGTGACAACACTGATAGAACCAGAGTATGGAACCAAGACTCCTAGGTCTAAGCTACTGGATTTTCCTTATAACTGGCCAGTGAATCCGTTTGAACAACCTGGCCCTTTTTTCCTTGTTGGGTTTGTAGAGAGGTCAGAATGTATTTTTTTTAAATATAACAGTCACCTGCATTCTGCCCTGCGAAGTTTGCCCTGGGAATGAGTGCCATGTCTGAAGAAAGATGGAATGTGACAGCTGCTTAGAAAGCTTACTGTTTTCTCCTGGGACAGAAGTGTAGAGGGGCTGGTGGGAATTGTTAGCTCAGGGAAAGAAAAAGTCAGACTCTCAGCACATGATAGAGTATTTCTGTTTGAGATTAACAGGCTAATAACTCAGCAAACAGGATTAAATTGGAAAACATCTCATCAAAACATCTGCAGTACCACGGGGTGGAGGGTGCTGATGAGAACTCATTGTGATTTATTCCTTCTGGCCAACACTTGTTAGCTCCTACTATGTGTCAGGAATCATATCAGGAGCTAAGGGAGGGAAAAAGCCCCTGCTCACATCTTGAGACAGTAGATAGGGGAAGCCATTCCCACACTCAACAAAGTCCCTCATTCTTTCCTAAAACAGCCTATTGACACAACTCTGGGTATTACTGGAGCTGTGTTTTTTTCTCTTTCTTTGTTCCTTTCTTTTTTTAAAAAAAAACTTTGTTTTTTTCCCATCTCCCAGAGCTGTTTAAAACCCTAAACTTGTCCAAGAAAGAAAAGAAAAAGTGCAAATAGCAAATTAAATTTAGTCCCTTCCACTTGGATCTGAGCTAATTAAGTTTGGTGTTTGTATAGAATCTTTCGTGTGTCTTCCATGGAGAGTAATGAGTTTTTCCTAGCTAAGGGGAAACTGAGGTACCTCATCCCAAAGAGGGGCCCCTTCTCTCTTTTTTACCTGCCTGATATCTTGACTGCTGTGAAAACTTCCGTGTTATCACCACCAGTCCCCATGCTTAAGCATTCATATTACTACATTATCATATTACCATATTACCCACAAGAGGTATGAGAAAGAACACTGGGTCCAAAGAACCAGGGGTTGATTTTGAATCTGTCTGTCATCTCCCAAGCATATGGCCCTTTACATCAGTAATAGGACATTCTGGTTACATTATACAATTGTTAAACGATGAATGGGAAAGTCCTTTTTTTTTGCTCATGCCAGAACTGCCTCAAAACCTCACACACACACACACACACACACACACACACACACACACACACACACACACACACACTCTTTTTAGGAATAATTGGAAATAGCTCTACGGGCCACAGGACAACTATTAGGCCATGGAGGCAGGCACATGCCAATATAACCTACCTTGGAAAGAGGAGTTTTGCAAGGACTTTGGAGCAAAGCTTTCATTGTTGCTTTCCAGAATCGCCATTCTCCTAGACTAGCATTCTGCAGCATACAAAAAACTTTCAATGAAATCTTGTACCTCAACATTGTCTCAGCTTTGATCAAGCAAATGGCAAAGATTATTCAAGTTAGCAATTGAGTCTGCTGTTCTTGATTGCGTGTTTAATTCTTGTGCAGCCAGAAAGATGCACATGATAAAGACCCTGTAGTGCCTCTGTCATGCCTCAAAAGTATGTTCTGAATGATTTACCTAAGTTCACAAGAAAACCCTTATCTCTGCACAGAAGTTCACATTCTTTTACTGGTTTCAGCTTACTCACCTATAGAGCCAAGCCAGATTCTTTGTTTCTCTTGTGTGTGATCATCTTTCTTCCATTCTCATGCCTCACTACACACACAACCCTAATCTCACATCCTGACCATTCTCACTGCTACCCCCAGGAGACAGGAGCAAGGCCTTGCCATATGTTCCACAGCTCTCGGATTACCTATGCTGTAACTTTATCATACTCATTCTGTCTTCTGGCTTCTTGTCTACTTCCTTTGCCTGAATGTGAGCTCTTGGATGGGAGCAATTATATCTTATTAACAGTTATACCCCTACCCTACCACACAGGCTTAATATGTAGTAGGCATTCAAACATGTTGAATAAACAAATCAATATTTGAATTAATGAAACCACAGCTATTTGCTCAGTGGTCCAAGGTTTACAATATTCTTTTAAATGTATTATCTCACTTAAGACTTGTGACCATACTATAGAATAAATATTTTGTTTAGTTTGGTTTTTCTGAGACGAAGTCTCACTTTGTCTCCCAGGCTGGAGTGCAGTGGCACTATCTTGGCTTACTGCAACATTTGCCTCCTGAGTTCAAGTGATTCTCCTACCTTAGCCTCCTAAGTAGCCAGGACAACAGGCATGCACCCCCATGCTCAGCTAATTTTTATATTTTTAGTAGAGACAGGGTTTCACCATGTTGGCCATGCTGGTCTTAAACTCCTGACCTCAAGTGATCTGCCTGCCTCAGCCTCCCAAAGTGCTGGGATTACAGGTGTGAGCCACCATCGTGCCTAGCCTAGAATAGATATGTTCCCATTTTAGGGATATGAGACTTAAAGTTTAAAGAGCTTAAGTGACTCACTTAAGGTCACTGTTAATGGTGGTGATTGCTGTATAAAAACTTACCCCAAAGCTTTGTGGTTAAGAACAACAACCTTTTTCTTTTGCCCACAATTTTATGGGTCAGGAATTTGTGAAGGGCTTGGCTGGGCAGTTTTTGCTTGGGGGTGTCTCATAGAGTTTCAACCAAACACCAGAGGGGGCTGCAGTCATCTGAAGGCTCAAATGATTGGACATCAAAAATGGCTCCCTCACATGGCTGGCAATTGATGCTGGTTGTTGGCTAGAAGCTCCACTGGGGATGTGGACTGGTGTGCCTACATGTGGCCTCTCCAACATGCTAATCTCTGAGTAGTCAGGTTTCTTGGATAATGATTGGTTTCTCTCCTAGGAGAATTAGGTGACATTGCATGGCCTTTTCTGATCTGGCCATGCAAGATACATAGCCTCAATTCTGCCAGTCTCTTTTAGTCAAAACAGTAACAAGCCCTTCCAGATTCAAGTATTGAAGATCCTGTATCTCAGTGAGAGTTATGTCAAGAATTTCAGGGCTATGTTTAAAACCACCATAGTAACACAGAATTAAAAAAAAAACAACAACAAAAAACTCAAACTTAGGTTTTCTGACTCTAATTCAATAATTTTTTTGCTACTTCATGATTGATATATAACATGAATTTTGAATACACAAAACAATTTAGAGCTAATGCAGTGTATCAGTGAGGGCCTCAGTTCTCCAGATAGCTGCAGGAAGAATTGTTCTGCTAAAAACACAATTTCTGATAAATTATTGAATTGTCTCTGTTCTAATTTCATGCATGAAATGCAGAGGAGAAGTGAGGATACTCATCCCTCTGGGATTACTGCTCTGCCCTTAAGTCTGACCAATAAGAGAGTCTTATTTGGTAATGAGTCATATTAGACTGAAACACATATCTTAGTGACACATTTGACTAGGGACAGAAAGCTGGCCTTAATCTGATAAATCCCATAGACTTAAAAAAAAATTCATGTTTGTTAAAAAGAGTTTGTAGAATTCCCCAAAGTATAAACAAAAATGAAAATGTTCTGTAACCTCATTCTCCAAATACTACTAACATAAACATTTTAACCTAATTTTTTTCAAGCTTTACTTATATGTTTCTACATGTAACTTAAAAATGATCTTTATTGCTGGGTGTGGTGGCTCACGCCTATAATCCCAGCACTTCAGGAGGCCAAGGCGGGTGGATCACGAGGTCAAGAAATCGAGACCATTCTGGTCAACATGGTGAAACTCCATCTCTACTAAAAATACAAAACTTAGCTGGGCATGGTGGCACGTGCCTGTAGTCCCAGCTACTCAGGAGGCTGAGGCAGAAGAATTGCTTGAACCCAGGAGGCGTAGGTTGCGGTGAGCCGAGGTCGCGCCATTGCACTCCTGCCTGGGTAACAAGAGTGAAACTCCGTCTCAAAAAAAAAAAGATCTTTATTAAAGTATAACTTGTTCATAAGAAATTACATCCATTTAGAGTATGAAGTTCAAAGAGTTTAGAAAGATGTATACACCAGTGACTGTTTCCTTCACCCACAGAAGATTCCCAATGACTTTTTGTAGCACATCCTTCTTTCTACCCACAACATCAGATCGCCACAGATCTGCTTTTTGTCACTGTAGATTGGATTTGTCTTTTCTGGAATTTGATTTAAGTGGAATCACACAGTGTGTACTTTTTTTTTTGTCTAGCATCTTCCATTCGGCATAAAGACTTTGAGATTTCTTCCCTTTTTTGCACCTATCAGTAGGTCCTTTTTAATACTGAATAATATCTCACATATTAATATCCTGTATTTTATCCACCAGCCAGTTGATGGACATTTGGGTTGGTTGCAGCTCATTGCTACTGTGGATAAAACTGATATGAACTTTCATGTAGAAGTCTTTATGTGAACATATGTGGTTTTGTTTCTCTTGAGTAACTAGGTGTGGGATATCTGGGTTATATGGTTGTTGTAGAATTAACATTTTGAGAAATAGGTTTGTTTTTTTTTTCCAAAGTAGATGCATAATGAATGGTCTCATCTGCAGTAAATGAGAGTTTCACTTGCTTCAAAACCCTGTTAAGACTGATAAGACTTACCTTTTTTAAAATTTAGCCATTTTAATAGTTGTGCAGTTGTAGCTCATTGTGATATAATTTGTATCTCCCTGATGACTAAAGAGGTTGAGGATTTATTCATGTACTTATTGGCATTCATGTGTTTTTAGATACTTCTTCAAATATTTTGCGAATCTTTTGATTGTTTTGTTTATCTCCTTGTATTGTTATAAGGAGTCTTTATGCACTTACTTTGTCAGATGTATGAATTGCAGTTATTTCCCCCCATTCTGTAGCTTGCCTTTCCTTTTCTTAGTTATGTCTTTTGAAGAACAAGACCTTTCGCTTTTCTAAAATCCAGTTTTTCAATTTTTTTTCTTTTATGATGTATGCATTTTGTTTTCTATGACCTTTGCCTACCCCAAAGTCAAAACAATGTTTATTTTCCTTTCTCCCAGAAGATTTATAGATTTATCTTTCACATTTACGTCTGTAATCCATTTTGAGTTAATGTGTGTATATGGTATGAACTACGGGCTTTTTTGTTCCTTCCCTTAAGCATGTGGTTCTCTAGTTGTTCCGGCACCATTTATTGAAAAGACTTTCCTTTGACAACTCTATCAAAAATGAATTGTATATATTTCTGAAGACTCTCTTCTGTTTCACTGATTTATATTCCTGTCCTTTAGCCAGTACAACACTGTCTTGGTTACTGTAGCTTTATAATAGATCTTAAAAACAAGCAGTGTTAAGTCTACCAACATTGTTCTTAATTACTTAGCTATTGTAGGTTACTCATACTAACCTATAACTTTTAAAATTACCTTGTCAATTTCTACCAAAAAAAAAAATGCCTGTTGGGATTATAACTTGGATTTCGTTTACTCAGTAGATAAATTTAGGGGGAGAAAGCATCTTAACAATATTAAGTATTACAGTCTACAAGCATGGTATATTTATTTATTTAGATTTTCTTTAATTTATCTTGGCAGTGTTACATTATTTTCATTGCAGACACATTGCATACCTCTTCTTAAACATATTACTAAGTGGGAGTTTTTCTACACTATTGTAAGTAGAATTATTTTTGAATTTTTTTTAGTTTTTGCTGCCAGTATGTAAAAATACAATTAACTTTTGTACATTTACCTTTAATATGTCAACCATGCTAAATCATTTATTGTAATAGTTGTTTCAAATATTCTTTGTGCTTATTTTTTTAAAATAATCATGTCATCTTTAAAAAGTCCTTATTCCTTCCTTTCAAAACTTTGTGCATTTTTTTTCTCTTGCTTTGTTGAAATGGCCAAAGCAAGGGTGTCTATATATGTTTCATTTTCAGCAGTTTGACTATGATGTGTAAGTCTTTCTTTTTCCCATGTTTAAATCCTGTTTGATTTTCCATGAGATTTTTGAATTTGATAATTTATATCTTACATTAAATTTGGTAATTTCCAGCCTTTATTTCTTTATTTTTTTAATTCTGTATCTCTCTGAGACTCCAGGTACTTGTATTTAGACTGTTTGCTATTGTCCCATGGGTCCTTTAGACATGGTTTAATTTTTCCTTCCCTTTGTTTTTCAGATTGGGGAGTTGGAAAATTTCTGTTAATGTACCTGCAAAGCCATTGATTATTTTCTTCATTTAATTAAGCCCATCCAGTGATTTTTTTTTTATTTCATACATATTCAGTTCTAAAATATCTATTTGGTGTATATATATGTAGATACAATTTTTTCCCTGCCAGCAGTTCTCACATTTTTAGTCATTACAATCATCATTCCCTTTACCCAACTGATCACAGCTATTGCTGTTAAAGTTCTTGTCTGCTAATTTCAACATCTGGGTTATTTTAGAGTTGGCCTTTGCTGGTTGTCTTCTCCTTTGGGAATGAATGAAACTTGGGTGGTTTGCCATATGTTGAGTAACTTTGGATTTAACTTCTGAAATTGTGAATTTATTGTATGAAGACTCTTGGGTTTTGTTATTTTCTTTAATATTCATGTTTTGTTTTTGAAGTCGGTTAATTTGGTTAGAGTCCAGCTGTCCTGCCTTTGGTGAGCAGCAACTGAAATCTCAGGTGTTTTATTATCTTCAGCTGAGCTTCTCAGGGCCTGTCTTTCATGTGTGAGTCTAGAGGTCAGCCAGAGATATGGGCGGAGATTATACACAGATTGTGGGCTCCCCTTCTCTGGATCTCTGCTGTTCTTGATTCCTCCCTCACTCTACTGGCTTTCCTTGACCTGGGATCCATCCACTGGGTCCTCAGTCCAGACAATGGCAAACTTACTTCTGCTGCCTCAGGTTCCCTGAGCCATGCTGCAAGTGTAGCCTACCTCAAAGGAAGAACCTTGAAGATGAAAAATTCATCCTGTGCTGGCTGCTTCCTCTACGTTTTGACTTTTTTCCAAAATATACCTGCTTTTATTTACTTCAAGAGCCCTCAGGTAGTATGTTTTTGGTATTTTTGTCCAGAATGTATCATTTTACCTGCACAAGGATAGGTCTGTTATTAGTGTACTCCTCTGTGCCATATGCAGAACTTCCTCTGTATTCGATATTAATCATTTTATTAATATAGAATTTATGTTTTTAATCCCTTTCTTAAAATTTGTATTGAAACATAAGTATTTTCTACATTATTTTATCATCATCAAAGCCTACTATTCTAACATCATTAATCATTCCCCTTAAGTTGAACATTAAGGAGATTTTCCATAATCTAATATTTATAAATAATGTTGCAATGAGTATTACAGTATGTAAAGCCCATCCTATGTTTAGGATGGGTTCCTTAAGGTGAATTCCCAGAAGCAGGTCAGAATGGATGGACATTTTTTAAGGTTCTTTTTTATATTGCCAAATTGCTTCCCAAAAGGACCGTATAAATTTGCACTGCTTGCAGCAATTTAGGAAAATGATTATTTCATAAAATAATATGCAGACAGCACTGGATATTATTAAAGCAAGAAATAACTTTTCTATTTCAAAAGATGAAAAATTATAACCAAAAATTTATGAACACATATACAGATAACATTTTAATTGCAGAGGATAGATCTTTCTGGTTCAACGGCAAGAGATTCCAATGTGAAATAGGCGTATTGCAGAGAAGACTCTGAAAAATAAAATTCTGAACAAATAATCACAGATAATTAAGAAGAATGGGGAAATTGGGAACCTTGGAAGGAGAAGATATGCTTGTACAGGAAACTAAAAGATGACCAAAAAAGGCCAAAAATATGAAACAGTTTAGCCCAAACTCATGAGAATACTCCCAGAAAGACTGAGGCCTCAAAATTGTCAATGCATGGTGCACAAATCTGAAAGAAAATAAGCAAAGGTAAAACAAGCTTTTAAAATTGCTTTGGAACAATAAGAATAAGAAAATAATTGTCCTTTTGGATGAAACAACTGAAACTTTATTACCAGATGAAAGAAAGGAACTAAGTTTATTCTGATTCTGTCAGATTTGTCACATATCAAGAAAAAATCTGAAAACTAAGAAAGGGAGAATAAAGATATTTTATAAGAAGTGGAGTTCTAACACAGAAGTATTGAGTATTTACTTTGAAGTGGCTGCCTTGGATTCCATTTCTAGACCCAATCAAATTACTTCCAGGTGCTAAAATAATCTTGAGATATGTTTTCAGAACCAGAGAGTTGGGTGTAATCTTGGACTAGAAAGACAGATTTTTGTTTTTATTGTTTTCTTGCTCTGTCACCCAGCCTGGAGTGCAATGTAAGATCTCGGCTCACTGCAACCACCACCTCCCAGGTTCAAGTGATTTTCCTGCCTCAGCCGCTTGCATAGCTGGGATTACAGGCATGTATCACCACACCCAGCTAATTTTCATATTTTTAGTAGAGATGGGGTTTCACCATGTTAGCCAGGCTGGTCTCAAACTCCTGGCCTCAAGTGATTGACCTACCTCATTCTCCCACTGCTGGAATTACAAGTCTGAGCCACCATGCCCAGCTAGAAGGACAGATTGTATCCATCCAGCTTTACTAATAGGTGGTAAAGCACTATTGAAACTTGAACTATTTTGATTCCCAAGAACAATAAGGTGGGTTGGTCAAATTTACATGGTGAATGTGTGAAGGGAAATTGGGAACACCAAAAACCATCATGAGTTCGTGAAGAACAAATCATGCAAGATGTACTGGCTTTCTGTCTGGGTTAGTTTGTTGCATGGGACGATCAGGGATAATCCACAGATACCAGATATATGAATATCAGCAAGATATTTGACAAAGCAAGGTCACACAGCCAGTACGGAGACGGAGTTTGTTGGGAAGTTCAACTGTCTTTCTATTTCCAGTATTCCATACTAGGTTTTCCCTAGTGAGAACTCTCTGGTCTCACAAATATATTAATTTTTACCTGTGTTTATTTGAATATTCTATCTTCCCAATTAAATGTGAGCTCTCTGATGGCAGAAACTATTTCCATTTCACTTCCCAACACATGTCCACTTCTAGGTACCTTATAGACTCCTAACAAGTTGAATGAAAAAAATATGTTTTTGTTTATTTGTTTTGTTTGCTTGTTTTCTCAAAGGGTACAATTGTAGGCTGCCAGATAGTATAGTCAAGATGGTTTAGTTTGATTCAAAGAGTTTTCATTAACAGTCTGATGTCACCCTGAAGAGAGTTCTTCACCCATTAGCTGTCAAGTTTTATTTCAACATGAATGGCAATGTCTTAGAGAAGGGGAGACCTAGCATGGAATACTGGGAATAATAGGGTCCACAGTTAAATTTCCCAACCAACCCCGTCTCTGTACTGGCTGTGCAACCTCTCTCAAGACAATCCCTGAAGACATCCATTTCTCAACATCTAACACATGGAGATCAGCATCAACTTAATTGCACTCTTATATGTACTCAATGATTTTACCATACATAAATGTTTAGTCCTGTTGCTTGACATGTAGCAGGCACTCAGTCACTGTTTGTTCCCTTTCTTACCTCCTGCTCCTTTTCATGTTTATTCAATTTGTAAAGGGCATGTAGTCAGGGAATAG
Source organism: Plecturocebus donacophilus (assembly GCA_004027715.1). NCBI lineage: Eukaryota > Metazoa > Chordata > Mammalia > Primates > Pitheciidae > Plecturocebus > Plecturocebus donacophilus. Next base: position 13,997 of record PVKP010007068.1, read on the forward strand.
TGCAATCGTGAGATCAGAAGATTATGACAGAAAATATATCTTGAGAGACTAGAAGAAAGAGCTGAAATATACAGATACAATTTGGTAGTACAAAATCTTCTTTACTTTGGTTTAGAAAAATCAATTCTACAAATACATGATGGGAAAGACCAGATTTATTTGCAGTGCATGTCAACAAAGAACTGAGGGCATGCAAGTCAGCTGCCGGTAAAGCTGAAGGAGGCCTGGGGTGCATTATTACAAGTCTCACATTCAGAGAGAGGGAGGTGTAGTCCGTTATTGCTCTATGCGGGTCAGATCACACCTGGATTAGCCTGCCCAGTTCTGGACATCAAAACTCAAAAAGGACATGAGCAAATTGAACTATTTTGAAAAGAACATGACAGAATGAATTAGAAATATGAGATGCATATCAAAATTACCATGATTTGAAAACAATAATGTAATATCCAGTGTTACAGAAGATACAGTGAAACAGTCACTCATATACAGCTGATTGGGATGAAATTGGTATATCCTTTCAGGAGGACATCTTGAAAATACATATCAAAACGCTTAAATAAGTCAAAACCCTTTGACCCATCAATTTCTCTTTCAACACTCGAGAAAGTCCTGCATAGGGATGTGGAGAAATATCTATCTGTAAGAATTTGTGATAAAATAGTGAAAAACTGGAAACAGTGTAAAATTTGAACAACAAGAAATTGGTTTAATAAACAGTTCCTTGACATAGTAGAATATTTTTCAGGCATTAAGTGATATTGACGGTGAATACTTAATGGAATGATAATTATGACTTTTTTTAGCTTTATTTTAATTCCATAAGCAATCTATATTTATTTTCTCACAAGGAGGAAAAGAAAAGGTAAAAAGAATAATGTCTTAGTATTCAGAAAAAGTCACCAGTAACATTTGAGTAAATGTAGGTATAGATACATGTATAGATGAATATTTTGTACATATAAATCTAGATGTGTTGACATGCACAGACACATGTGATATATGTAAATTACATCATAGAAAAAGTTGTCAAGTATATAATTGGACCCCAATATGTATTCATAGTATAAATAAATATATTGATATGTACATAGATGTTTTTTACAAAATTCACAGGATATGCTCAAGTTGCAAGACAATAAAACCTAGTTGTAAAAATGTAGGCGTATAAATGCATGGTTAAAAACTCAGGATGAGAGAAGTCAGTTGGGAGCAATAGAATTTGACTTGATTATTATTTTCTTCTTTATGTTTTTCTTATTTTTGAAAAGATTTCTACCATAAATATGTACTGACTTTATAATCCAAAAATTATAATTTTGTAAGCATATAAGGAATGGCTGAAGGGATTAATAAGAAATATGTAGCTTGGGTGGAATGCAGTGGTTCACGTTTGTAATCCCAACACTTTGAGAGACCAAGGCGGGTGGATATCACTTCAGGCCAGGAGTTTGAGACCAACCTGGTCAACATGGTGAAACCCAATCTCTACTAAAAATACAAAAATTATCTGGGCATGGTGGTGGGCACCTGTAATCCCAGCTACTCAGGGGGCTGAGGCACGAGAATGACTTGAAAATGGGAGGCAGAGGTTGCAGTGAGCTGAGATTGGGTCGCTGTACTCCAGCCTGGGTGACAGAGCAAGACTGTGTCGAGGAAGAGAGACAGAGGGAGAGAGAGGGCAGAAAGGAGAGGAGAAGAGAAGAGGAAGTGGAAGAGGAAGAAAAGAAGAGGAAGAGTAAGGAGAAGGAAAAGAGGAGGAGGAGGAGGAGGAAATATGTAGCTCATAAGCAACTTTCAGATCTTCAGATGACTGAGGACCATCATATAGGGAAGGGAAGAGTCTGAGTCCATTATTTCAAAAGGCAGGACAGAATCTAGAAAGTAGAAATTTCATAGAACTTAATACCTGGCCAACCTCAGATACTCAAATCTGCCCCCTTACTCTACTGTACCTTCCAGAATAGGTCCTATATTCTCCTCTCTGCTCTGCCATTTATGAGCTATGGGACCTTGACCAAGGCATCTGTAGTGTCTCTGACCCTCAGTGTCCTCATCTTTCAAGTGGGGACAGCAATGCCCATCTCATCCAGTTACGAATGTCAAATGAACTGCTGTCTTTGGAAAGGGAATAAAAGTATTAGTTGTTATGTAATATCTGTGAGATGTTAATATCTTCTTCAATCACATAGTATGTCAGGAACAGGACAGACCTAGGACCAAGGTCTCTGGACAGCACACCAGCTCATCTTCCCATTGCCCAGGGCTGCCATATGGTGATAGCTTGGAAAGAGGGTGGATATTTTTGTAGGATGGACAAGAAGAGCGTTTTGTTTACCTATTGTTGCATGATACAGTATCCCAAAGCTAGGGCATTAAAGCAACAATTTTATTATACTCCTGGATTCTAGGAGTCAGGGATTCACACACAAAAAAGGAAAGGTAGATAGTCTTAGCTCCACAAGGACTAGACTTCCATGGGTAACAGATGGCTGAGGTAGAATCATCTAGAAGCTTCTCTCATGTTTTTGCCACCTGAGATGAGCTTGGATGTCTTAAATGCTCGGCTTAGCTGAGACTCTTGACTTGACTGCTTACACATAGCCTTTCTATGTGGCTAAGAATCTCAGAGCGGCAGTTTTCCTAAGAGAAAACATCTAGAGAGCCAGTATTTTAAGAAAGCCAAAAGCTTTATTACTTTTTAAGTTCTATCCCTAGAGATCTTGCAGAGTCACTTCCTCTGCATTTTATCGATGAGAGGTACATTCCTAATGCCAGCCTAGAGTAGATGCCGGGGAAATGAGACTTTACCTTTGATGGGGAATGGCAAAGGTCACATTGCAAAAGAAAAGGCAGGATGGGAGATTTTGTTATGGCCCTATTTGGAAAATATGCCATCCCACAGGGAGAAGTGGGATGTTTCAGAAGACAAAGATTTACTTTCCTGGAAGAGCACGTTAAGCTAGATTGGAGAGCATTCCCCCCATAAGTAGTTATTTAAGCCAAAATTGGGGGATAAATTGGGTTGTTTTCTTTCTCGGGTGATGGAATGATCCCCCTCTGAGATGGTCAGATAATATTAAAGGTCAAGTGAGCAATGGGTGTAAACTGAAGGAATAAAGAGGACTTATTAAAAAAAATAAATAAAGCTTTTATTAAGTTTTTTTATTAGCAAGCATTAGATGTTCATTGGAGGAGAATTTTTAAATGCATAGGAGTAACATTAAGAAATTTTTTAAAGCACACCCAAATATTACCATCCAGAGAAAAACCACTATAACACCTTAATATATTTCCTTCAGTATTTTTGTGCATGTGTGTATTTACATATATTTTATGTGTGCACTTTAAGAACAGAATATTGTTTTTAAAATATGTTTTGTTATTGTATGCTTCTTAAAACTTTATTCATAACCTAGATCATAACATCTCAGAATGACTTTTTACTTTTTTCTTCTTTATTTTTATTACATACATAGAGTAGCTTTCATACCAAATATGAGCAAGCTTGTGTAAATTTACACAAGTGGAATCCCTCTTTGTATTCTTCTCTCCAAATCTTTTCACCCAAAAGTCTGTCATAGAGAGGTTTGTATGTCAATAATGTAGCTTTATGTCACTGTTTTCAATGGTCTTATAAAAGACTATATGCTATGATTTTTTAAATCAGTCTTCTGTAAATGGACCCCTCAATTATTTCTTATTCTTTCCCTGAAATTATCACAATCATGTTTGGTTATATTTTACCATATATAGTTTTTCACCATAAAATTCAATTTTAAAAATACAGCATGCATCTCAAGAATGCTATAGAAATTTCTTCCCCAGAGGAATGAGACAAACCAGGCTTTGAATCCATGTCCTTCCACTTAGCTGGGTGGGTGGCCACAAGTAAGGAGCTCCACCTCTCTCAGCTACATTTGGAGGAATAGCAGAGTCACCTCTCTGTAAAGTGCCTGGCATTGTGCCTGGCCTATAGCAGGTGCCTGATGGCAGGTAGCAGTTGCGGTCGAAACCTCTTTGAGAGGTGAATGTGTATGAACATTTGTGGTTTAGCTCTAGAGCTCAGAGCAGTTGTGAGTTGTGTGGTTAAGGGGGTGTAGGAAGTTTACCCACTTCTGTCCTTTTTCCATGACTGGCACCATTTGTATTCTCTAAACGTTTGAGGGTTGGATGGGTTTTCCCATTCCTGAACCACGTATTTCTTTATCTGGCACAGTTCTGGGCAATCTAAAAATGCAATATCACTGTCACCAGCTTGAGGAAGACACGGAGCCTGAATAATTCAACATGTCACCACCATCCATCATGATAGCAAGAGCGGGAGACGGAGTGTGGAGGGCTGGGCCTGCTGAGACTGGCAGAGCAGGTCTGTAGACAGGGCAGCCCAAGCATAAAGGTAGATTTGGAAAGAAAAGCAGTGAGTTAACTCACCTAGGCCCAGGAAAGACCTTGTATCATCTTGCTCCATACTTCTCTGTAACATGACTTTCATGTTGTTTGGATGCACCGATTAGCCTCAGAGCAGACCTGGGGCCAATTCCTAGTTTAACATCAAATAACTGTCCCACCTAGGGAAAACCTGTAAATATCTCTGAATATCTTCATTTATTTAGCAGCAAAATTAAGGTAAGAATTCTCATATAGAAGGCTTTGCAAAGCCTTAGAATGGCATGCCCAGAATATCTAAACTGTTTACCTCCTAGAGAGTAAACTCCAATAGATCAGTAATTTTTGTCTGTTTTATGGATGGCTTTATCTTCAGTACCTAGACAGTGTTTGGGACAGCATGGGTCCTGAGTAAATGATTGTTTAAAGAATGCATAAACAAATGAGTGAGTATTGTGATGATTTTAGGTGACCACATGGTTTAGGACAGACTGAATGGTCATCCTCTGCATCCCCACACACTGGGCTAGGACTCCAGAAGTCTGAGCTCTTGGTTCTTTCAAGGTGACTGTGCAATTCTTCCATTCTGTGCCCCAATTTTCCCTCTCCCTCTCTCACAGCTCTCACATTCTCCATTTATGCTTCTATCACTAATTTTGTGATATTACAAAAAGAATAGTGGGTTTCTTTTTTCTTACATTTTGTGAGATATAATTCACATAACATAAAATTAATCATTAATCAACTGGGCATGGTCACTCATACCTGTAATCCCAGCATTTGGGGTTGCTGAGGCAGGCAGATCACCTAAGGTCAGGAGTTCGAGACCAGCCTGGCCAATATGGTGAAACCCCATCTCTTCTAAAAAAAAATACAAAATTAGCTGAGCGTGCTGGTGCACATCTGTAATCCCAGTTACTCAGGAGGCTGAGGCAGGAGAATCACTTGAACCCATGAAGCAGAGGTTGCAGTGAGCTGAGATCGTGCCATTGTACTCTAGCCTGGGTGATAAGAGCAAAAACTGTGTCTCAAAATAATAATAGTAATAATTAATCATTTTAAAGTGTATAATTCAGTGGCATTTAGTACATTCTCAAGCTTGTACAACCATCACCTCTTTCCAGTTCCAACACATTTCCACCACCCCAAAAGGAAACTCAATAGTTATTAATAGTTATTCCTCATTCTCCTTTTCCTCTATCCAGCCCTAGCCACCACTAGTCTACTTCCACCTCTATGGATTTAGGTATTTTGGATATTTCATATAAATAGAATGATATAATGTGTTACCTTTGAGTGTCTGGCTTCTTTCACTTAGCAAAATATTTGCAACATTCATCCATATTGCAGCATGTATCAGTATTCCTTTTTATGACTAAACAATATTCTATGTCTATATACCACATTTTGTTCATTCATTGGGTGATTGATATTTGGGTTGTTTGTACCTTTTCACTTGTAAATAGTGCTGCTATAAACATTCATGTACAAATACTTGTTTGAATGCAGTATCTTCAGTTTTGGGGCTGGGGATATATACGTAGGAGTGGAAATCCTGCATCATGTGATAATTCTGTGTTTAACTTCTTAAGGAACCACCAAACTGGTTTTCACAATGGCTGCACTATTTTGCATTTCCAGCAGCAATGCATGAGAGTTCCAGTGTCTCCACATCCTCCCCAACATCTGCTATTTTTCATTATTTTGCTTATTGCCCACTTAGAGGGTATGATGTGGTATCTGTGGCTTCGATTTGCATTTTCTACTGACTAATGACAGTAAGCATGTTTTTATGAGAACAGAGCCTTTTTGAATCAGACAAAACTCAGATTCAAATTTGGGCTCCGCCATTTGTGTGATTTTGATTAAGCAGCAGTGAGATTCTGAATATTGATTTGTTCATCAATAAAATGCAATTAACTGTTACATCTCAGGCCCCTTGTGAGGTGTAGGAGGGATATTGCATGTAAGGTGCCTGGAGTAGTGCTTGTCACATTGTGGCATGTACTTAGCTCATCTTAATGGCTCCATCTCAGGCGCTTCAGTACCAAAAGAACTGAGGGCCCAAGGAGCAAGGACAGAAAGGCTACTGGTTCCAGCACATAGAACACTGCTTCTTTTCTCTTGCCAGTCTCTAACGATTCTCACTTTCTCTCAGCTCCTAAATGGAAATATGCGAGCAGCCCTGTGTAATTAATGGCTGCATTTTATTGCACTGAATCACCAATTTTATATTAAAATGCTAACAGAGTGGGCCCTTTTCCAGCCATCTGAATCACCTCCAAGTCAGAGTGTAAGTGGCCTGTGGCCCCTTCAGATTATATGGATACTCAGAGGCTATATGCCTTGGGTGGCTGCCACCTCTCCAGGATGTCACAGGCCACGGGAGCGTTGGGGGCACTTCCTCCCAGAAGCACTCTTTCCTTTCATTTTCCCATTCAATGAAGACAAGCATCAAGTAATTGAGGAATGTGCCCTGACTCTCACTTCTTGGTCTTTGTTCAGAATGCTTACATGCAACATACTGTTTTTCCCATAATGACCATGTGAGCTGAGTTCTTGTACCCCTGTTAAAATTGAGATCAGAGAGATCAAATGCTCTGCCCAAGGCCACACAGCTAATAAATGAAACAAAGAACTAGAACTCATGTCTGACTCCAGCACCCTAATTTCTTCCTACTGAAGTCCATTACTTCCCTTGGCTCATTAATAAACCAATATAGAAACTAACTAGACTCCCGGTGCCTTGAGGGTAGGGACCATAGATAATGTTGTTTAACAGAATCCCAGCTGTGACATTTTTTCATCTAAGTCAAAAATCCAGCATTTTTTTAAGATTTAACATTTTATTGGAGGTTGTGGGTTATTCATCTTCATGCTGTACTCAGATCCTGGGCCTTAATTATACTCAGTAATATTTGTTGTACAAATTTGTCTAGAACTGTGTTCTCCAATATGGTGAGTACCTGAAAGGTGGCTTGTCTATATTGCAATGTGCTGTAAGCATAAAACACATGTTGGGTTTTGAAGACTTATGAAAGATGTATAAAATATTTTAGTGATAACTTGATGTTAATTTCATGTTAACATGATGATATTTTAATAGACTGAGTAAAATGTATATTCTGGAATTTTATTTGAACTTTTCATTTTTACCTTTTTAATGGGGCTACTGGAACATTTAAAATGGTTATATGGTTTCCATGGTATTTCTAATGAACCTGGTCTATAGGCATTGTTTTTGAGTCTCAGTTTTTACTCTGAGCACATGGTACCTTAATCTCTAAAAGAAAGAAATGAAGATCGGAAGAGTTGTGGAAATGGAGGCTTGACCAGAAGGAAAAGACTTTATGGAAGCTTTTATGGTAGTTGTCGGGGTATGGTCTCTGTGTGCCTGGACATGTGGAAGGATGGGGTGTAACCAAGATCTTGTTAAGTCTGATTAGAGTTCCTACAAGAAAACAGGTCCAGGTGTTGGAATCAAGGAAGAGACCTGCTAATCCTTAGTGGTCAATATATCAAGCATTTGCCACCCCTCTACATCCACGTGCATGCTTGTATCTGTGCACACATAGGCAGGGGTGCACGCGCACACACACACACACACACACACACACACACACTCACACACTCTCCCTCTCTCTCACCCTCCCTCCCTCTCCCTCTCTCTCCCCCCCTCCTCGCTCACTCTCTCACTCTTTCCCTGTTTGTATTAAGCATGAAGCAAGCTTTGCAGGTAGACAGACCAAATTTCAAGCTCAGTTCTTCCACTTACTACCTCGTATCACCCCTCTGAGACAGTCGTTCATCTGTAAAACCAAAACTCATGATACAGTCCTTACAAGGATGGCTGTGGACATTAAACAAAGTATTTGCTCATATATTTTATTATAAACCAGCACAGAGACTTTAGTGGATTTACCAGCCACTGTCTGAATTTGAATTGTGGTTCTACTACTTGAAAGCTGCCAGCCTGGACAAAATACTTAATTTCCATGTGGCTTCATTTTCTCACCAACTGAAATGGGAATAAATGTAGTAACCTACCTTCTAGGGTTCTTGTAAGTAGGAAATGAGTCAACACATGTAAAGGCTTTAGAATGGTGCCTGGAAGAGATTCCGTGCTATGCAAGTGTTAGCTTTTCTTATATTAGAATTCCCTGGTGACTTTTCTGTCACCCCTTATCTTGCCCCAGTAAGGAAAGAACAGTGTCTGAATCTTGTCAGCTAGATTTGTTCACCATGGTAGGGACACAACAGGTCACGTGTTTATGATGAGAGGGAGGTTGGAAGGAAGGAAGGGAGTGAGAATTTTGCTGGAATGTGTCAAAGTGTGGATGTGGCATTTAAGGGGCTGTGGGAAGACTCCAGATTGGCCTCCTGACAGAGATAGACCCCTCCTTTTTGCTCTGTGACTCCAGACACAGCAGAAAATATAGCAGATGTCTTCTGAACGTAAGAGAACTACGTTATCAGATGCCTTCATTTTCCCCTTGGCCAAGAATTATATGTAGTTGAACAAAAGTCTTCCTCCCTCCCTTTTCCCCCTTTTTTTTTTTCTTTCTTCTTTTTTTTTTTAACAGTAAAATATTTTAATGACAATTTAAAAAGCCCTGCTGGCTTCTGGGGACCTCTGCTCTTTAGTCATGTCCAGAAACTGCACGAAGCCCCTGCCAACTTCATTTAAAGCACAACCTTTAAATGGAGAACTGCATCTGGCAGAATCTGAAGTCTCCTGATGTCTCCAGGCCCTGCTTTTAGTTGCTGAGGAGTGGGGAATTGTTCAATAAGGTTTAGGGACAGACCTTGTCTGATGACACAGACGTTTGGAGACACAGATCAGATGTTGCAGTCCCTTATACTTTCCCACTCATTAGAACATACTGTCACAAGGAAGGATGGGTATGGGAAGGCAGATATTAATATTTCGATTTTATAGAGCCTTAAACTGAGATGCAGTGTCATGGGTAGCTAGAAATTTGAGCTTGGGCATTAGGTCCACCTGGTTTCAAAATCCACCTTCACTCATTTTTCTTTTCAGCGCGTTACTTTCCTCATCTGTAAAGTTGGCACAATGATGCCTCCCTCCTAAAGGTACTATGAGTTTGAAATGAGATGTTGTGTACAAAGCTCCGAATGCCGTACTTAGCACACTGACACTCAAAGGGTGATCTGCTCCTTCAGGGTTCACTCATGAGTGGATTCAAGGAAAGCAATGCGTATATTCAGAGATCAAATTTGGAGGTGGGTGGACTAGCCTCGAAGCTTAACTCTCCAAGTCATCAGCTGTGTGACTATGCAAGTAACTTTGCCTGTCTTTGCATCTTTGCTTTATTATCTAGTTTGTTAATTAACACCTCTCTTATGAGTATATTATGATGAGGATTGTCTGCAATCATGTCTACAAATCTTCTAGGTACATAGTAGATTGTGCAACAATGTTGCTAGAATGAATGAATGTGTAATAACCATATTGCAGAAAAAGTGTCTGCAAGTGGAATTTCTATATACTGAATGCCATTTCAAATACCCTACCTGAGGAAATTACATAATAAATCCTTTCGTGAATTGAATAACATTTCCCTCTAATGTATGTTTTTCTTTTCCTCAGTTGGAATTTTTGAATAGGTAATAGGTTTGCATGGTGCTTGATTGAAAAGATGCGAAGAGTTTATAGAGAAAAGTAGCCTCCCTCTGTTCCCACCTTCAGTCATTTAATTCTCCATCCAGGACAACCACTTTTACCAGATTCTTAAGTTTCTTCCCAGAAAGTCTATTACTATAGATAGATGTCTGAAGCCCCATCAATGAAACAGTTTTAAAACCCAAGGTCCTTATTCTCCTGTGCCCATCTACTCACCCCCAGCATCCTCAGAGGTTCTCTCTCCTGGTTATTTCTTCTCTAGGGCAGATAATTTCCCAATCCTTTAATCTCTCTCTTTCCATATCCTGCCTTTTTATAGCAATTAAAAATGCAGAAAGCACAAAGGTAAATATTAAAAATTATCCATATTTCTCTCTTTGGAATGAATGGCTATTAGTATTGTGGCATAATTCCTTTTAGCCTTCTTTCTTTTTCTTTTCTGCTGTCAGTCACTCATAGTGTATGAAAGCATTGCCCTCTTCCTTCCACAGTCCTCTGAGTTTGTCTCTGAAGCACCCTTAGCACTCATCTCCTTCTCCCATCCTGACTGCACACGCCCTCCTGCAAGCCCTGACCTCCATTCACCTGGGTGGTCACTGAGCCTCCTGGCTGCTTACCCTGCCTGGCACCCATCCTGCAGCCTGGGTACCACCAGAGTGTTCTTCCTTGTACACACAACAGCTGGCCAATCCACACTTTTGCTCCAGAATCTTCTATGACACCCAAAGTAGGGCCACCTATCCTCCATTTGGCACCCAAGGCCTCCCCATGTGTGTCTCCAGAGTGTCTTCCCAGTCATTTCTCCACTTAATGTTAACCTCTGATTGCCCACCTGGCCCATTCCTGAGGGTGCTCAAGTTGGTACCTCTGCTGGAACTCCATTTTCTACCAGTACAGCCCCATCCATCCTTCAAGACCTGACTTAAATCTTCACTCCTGCGTAAAACCTTCTCAGGCCCTACGTGTTGAAATGAATTGCACTCCCCCATATTCCTAGTGTCTCATTGAGTCATAAACAGAAGCCATGAATTAGGTTTAAGGCTTCTTAGGATTCCATTTGTCCCCCTGATAGCTTATGATCCCCTGCCTGACAAAGACTGAGTCCTGTTTATCTTTGTACCTCCAGCATCTTGCTGTGAACCTGGCATATAGTAAGCACTTGATTGAAATGTGGTTAAAATTAAGTTGTCCAGAGTGTTTTCTTAGAGGTAGGCTTATCACCAAAAGCAACAATAGCTGTCAGTTACTTAAGACATATGAGGGACCAGGTATTTCATATATCATATCTCCTTCAATCTTCGCAGCAATCTCACAAGGAGAATAGTTATTGTCCCTATTTTAGAGAGACAGAACCCAGGGCTCAGAAAGGTGTGTTTTCCCTTCAGGGTCACACAGCCCAGAAGCTGCTGAGTCATGCTTGGACCCAAGATCTGCCTCACTGCAGAGCATGAACTCCTTCCATTCATCACACCGACTGCTGGGTTGCTTGGGATTTACAGAGAGAAGTCTGGGGATAGGGTTGGTTGCTGATCTTTGGGATGGTTGAGGAATCTCACAAAGTTCTGGAAGCCTGTGAGGCTAACTGATAGATTGTGCTTCCTCACAGGGGGAATCAGCTTTGGGAGAGCCAAGGGGACGTCAGGCTCAGAGGCAGACGACGAAACGCAGCTGACGTTCTACACGGAGCAGTACCGTAGTCGCCGCCGCAGCAAAGGTAATGGTGTCCTTGGAATGTTCCAGAACCAGAGTTTGTAGAAGGAAATGCTGGAAATCAGATTTTGTGTTCACTAGCAAATCCTGAATTTTCTCTAACTTGGTCCCAATCTGGTTAAAACTGAGCTTGGTATCTGCTGCCTTGGCTATATTGGTGACCTTCAGTATATCCTTTTCCTGACTTATTCTTTATTTGCTTTCTGTCCTAGCTTATTCCTCAAAAAGTATTGTGGACTTTTTTAGTTTATGCAGATTTTTAAAGATTCAAAACAGGAAATGAAATAACTAATCATCTTAAAATGAAAATAAGAATAAGGAAAATTATTCAAACCCAGGTGTGATTGTTGCAGAGTAATCCCTGCCATACTGTTTTGTAGTTCTTAGAAGAGGCTGGCAATTTAATTAAGAAATTCCTGGCAGCCAAAGTGTAAAGGGAAACATACTCAGAAATAAAATGTAGTGTCAATGGGACAAAATGAAGGATTTGTTCAGGAAATTCTACTTACCAGAACAGAGATAAAGTATAAACTATCTTTGGTATGTATAAACAAGATACTATGTGGCTTTCTAGACAGTTTCTTCAACAGATAAAACTCAGTATTGATTCATAATTATTTCTCACAATGACACTCAGTGTAGGGTGATGGCCAAATTCTGAAGCAGGACTCCACAAAAGTCTAAAACCTGTGGCTAAGATCCATCATTCTCTGATGATTCAATGTGCTCTGAAGGGAAAACACCATATTTCAGGCAATTCCCTGTGAATGTACTTCCTCATCTCAGATTCTCCGTAAGGATGGGAAAGCAGCCAGTTTGAGACTGCATTCTTGGAAGAGACCCTCCTGGGGTGCAAACATGGATTCCATGCCAGTGACGAAGGGCAGATCCATGCATGGGCTCTGACCATCCACTGAAAAGAAGGTCCTGTGACAAACACGTCCAGGGCATGTGGCAGGGTACCTGGCCCTTCTCTCCTACCTCCTCAAAGAAGTGGGCTGCGGAAGGAGCCGGGGCAGGGAGAAGGAGGAGGAGGAAGCTTTTTCACAAACCATTCTGCATGCATTCTATGCATGCATAGTGGACACTGCTGGAGCACAGATCCCCATAGCTTCTCTATGCTGCTTTTGCTCTTAGGCAAGTTATTTATCTTCTGTATGCCTCAGTTTTCTCGTCTGCAAGCTGGAACTTGTAGCTGCCTCATGGGGTTGTGGATGAAATTTGGTTATGTAAATCTTTATCATGGTGCCTTGTGCATGCTAAGAGCAAGGTGAGGCAGACATTATAAATATCAGTTCAGTTCTCATTGTTGTTTTTCATATGTCCTCACCTCTGGCATCTTTCACTGAAAAGCCCCATGTGGGAGGAGTGTTTCCATTGACACGTTACATGGGTAGGGTTTGCAGCCTCTGTAGCCATTGGAATAATGACATCTGCCTCTCATTCCTTCACACTCCAGCTTTGTCCACTTGATCTTAGCCAGAAAACCAAGAAGCAATCCTCAGCTTCCTGGAATCTGCACTGGGGATTTAGAAGTTGATGACTGATGATTCCTGACTGATCTTCTCCCTTCCACAATCCAAAAGGACTGGAGAAGTCAATGGGTCCTCTCAGCAGGACTAGGCTATTTACAGCTAATTGGAAAAACATCCATCACTGAGCATGCCCCCCATAAATTGGAGTTCAACTTAGAAAAGCAAAAGCAAGCTACAGGCCTCGAGATGAATTGTTTAACCCAGCACCTCCATAGGCTCCAGAAGGTGGGGCTGTGTTTTCCGTGTAATGAGAACAGGGCTGTAATGCCTCGCCCCTTTCTTCCCTGGCCCTATTGCCTGCTGGTTGTCAGAGCCGCTGACTTCATCTCTCTCTTCCGTGTATTTTCCACCAATAGCATGTCCTTCTGCCTCCACCTCTAGTTTCTGTATCTTCCTTTTCCTCCTCAGTATCTTGGGTTTATTTGCTTACTTTTTGTTTAATTTCCATTTATTCTTTATTTTTCTCTTCTGCTCTTCTTCCCTTCTTTCTTCCGTCCGTTATCATTGCCTCCTTCTCCGCATGCTTCTGTCTTTTGTGTTCTGTTTTCTCTCTTCCTCTTTTTTCTTTATTTTCTTATCTTCCCTCTTTTTCACCACGCTCTGCTTGTTCTCCACTAGTCCTTTCTTTCTCTCTCCTTCCCTCTCTTCATTCTTTTCTCCTCCCTCCCTCCCTCCCCCTTGCTTCCTCCCTCCCTCCCTCCCACCTTCCCTCCCTCTCTTCTTTTCTTTCTTTCTTCCTTTCATACATGCCACAAATATTTCCCCTGTACCAGCTACATGCCTGCCATTCTTCTAGGTATTAGAGACACAAACCCAGCAACAATTTAAAATTCCTGCTCTTGCAGGGTTTGTATTATGTCAACATACAAATATATTAGATGGTGATAAATGCTAAGGGAAAAAGCCACAACAAGAAAGGGAACCGAGAGAATGTGGAAGGAATCGAATGCTTAGATTCAGTGAGCATAAATTACCCAGCCCTTTTTGCAGGATCACAGGGAGAACATTCTTAATACTGTGTTTGATGTTGTGAAGGTTGTTGCTGGTGCTGCCACGGCTGCTGGAATTTTTTGTTGTTGAATACAGAGAGTGAATTTGGTTCTGCAATGTCTTTGTTCTAGTCAAATGACCTTAGAACCCAGTGTCTCGGTCTGCAAATACCACAGTCCTTCATGAAAGGCCTGTGACCTGTTTTTTGCTCTTTCATATACTTTGGGCAGGAGTGAGGGCGCCTTCAGCAGTCACTGACTTAGTGGGGAAACTGCACAGGACAGAGGTGAGCCAAGGGAGGTCAAGGAGCCCTTGGTGGTGTGAGAGCAACAGAACATAGTTCTAAGAGCATGAATTCTGGTGCTGGGTTACGTGGGTTCAAATACCAGCCCCACCACTTACTGGCAGTGCCATATTAATCATGGAACTTAACGTCTCTGTGCATCAATTCCCTGAGTTGTAAAATGAGGATATTAAGATTAAAGCATAGAGAGTTGTTCTAAAGATTAACATTACTTTATATCTGAAGCATTCTGGTGGAGGGAGGGAGGGAGAAAAGAAATTGTGGCAGAGCGACATTGCTAAGAAGGACCATTGGGTTTACTTTGGGGGCAGGAAGGGAGTCTCCGATCTGCTACCAACTTGCTGTGTCACCTTAGTAAAGTCTTTTTTATTATCCAGGTCTCTGTTTTTTAATTGGAAACATGGGAGAGTGGACGGGTGGGAGCCAATCCGATTTGAGCTCTGAGATCTCTTACTTGTTTGTGAATGACACATGGTGCGTATTTGTGAGAATCTCCTGTTCTTGTGATGTACCTGGCTTCCAGCTTCAACTTCCTTCACACTCTTTTTACCTCCCCCATGCCCAGTGCCACTCCCTTGTCAGTTTCTCTCCTTTGAGGTCTAACTTTGACACTAGAATGGTTCCATTGTCCCCTTTGGCTGTGCTGATGGGTTCTTTCTTCCCTGCACCCCCAGCCCTGCCTGGACCAACATCCCGGTCCTCTCCTGTTCCTCTGCCATCACCATCTCAGCTCCTCTTTAGCAAAGGCAATGACTCAGCAGTTCTCTGTGGTCTGTCCAGGGGTGTGTGAGGCAGCCCATCTGTGACACAAAAATGATAATGAGGTACACGGAGATTGGGGAAGAAAGAGATAAAGGTAACAGGAAAGGCATTTCTTTGTGCTAGTTGAGAATGGTCATCTAATAGCACTTGGGACTCCATATGAATTCACTGTAACCCTTTCAGGTCTATCTGAAAAATAGGAGCTGAGCTGTGTTTCCCAAATCTAGGGGCATGTGGGCTTTGATAAAGACATTCAACTTTACCATCTTTGAAATACTCAGAAGGAAGTTGGGGTTTGGGGCCATCTGTGTGTGACAAGAACGGTGATTTGCAGTCCTGGCTTTGCCGCCACGTTTCTGTTTGACCCTGGGCAAGTCACTGCTGGTCTCTGAGTCTCACTTCTGCAATCTCTAAGTAGAGATTTCAGAGGAGTGCTCAGAAGCAACTTGATCAGTGCTGGTGAAGTTATTCCTGGGGTCCTGTACTATAGTTCAGACTATTTCAGATATTAGAAGATTTTGGAAGACAAAGTTACTGAACTGAGCATTTCAGATTATCCCAGCTTTGGGAGAATAAAGACATGATGAACAGCAGCTAAGTATGGGAGGGCTTCCTGAGAGAGCTGAGGCTGGAAAGTCGCTGGGTCTCAAGCATGGTCTGTCTCTTTTCGTCCATGGGACATGAACCAGTATCTCAAATTCCCATTTTTAAAGTGGAATCACAACATCTCCCTCACAGGGTCATTGTGAAGATTAAATAAAATAATGAGTGTCTTCTTTATAACTTCAACTTCTGCCAACAAGTTCTCCCCTTCCCCACTGCTGCCATCCTAGTCCCTGCCACTTGCATCCTTTGCTTTCAAACTGCTAAAATGTCC
>PVKP010007068.1:30307-79332 GCA_004027715.1 Plecturocebus donacophilus
ATCCCCCCTCCACCCCCGACCTCTTCCCCAGCTCTCCTGCGTCTGTCCTGCCATGGCCATCACAGCGTTTGTCTCCTGGCATGCTGTTCCCTGCCTTTTGACTTGTTCACTCCCCACTCACCTGAGATCTCCACTTAAATGGCATATTTTCTGCAAAGCTGTCTGTACCTGAGTTAATTTCCCTGTCTTCTTCTGTACCAGATGCTGTGATGGACCCCTTTTGTAGACTTGGTCACCACTATAATTTTACATTTACTGATATGCTTCCCGGGTACTGTTTGTGTCCTCCACTGAACTGGAAACTTCATGAGGATAGACACATTGTCATTTTGTCCAGTTTTATCCTCAGCACCAAGCACAGGGATGGGCCCATAGCAGCCACTGGGTGAATATTTTGAATGAATGACAAATGAATGGGTGAAAGAAACACCTGCACAATGTCTGGCTTATAGGTGTTCAGGATAGAGGCTGCTTTTCTGTCTGCCCCTCTTGTTTTCTCTCATTTTATACCTGCTTGCTGGAAAAGGACATTCTCTCCTCCTCCCTTCTTTTTCCTGCTCTTGGTAAGCAGAGCTGGGGCCTTACTGTTAGATTTAGTGAACCCCATTTCTCTTCAAAGATTCAGTATGTCAGTATGTTCAGCTGTCTTATTCTTTAATTCTCTATTTTAAAGTTTAACTTCCTTGTAATTTCAGTGAACAACCTTTTCCACCAGTTCTAATCAGTAGTTCACATCTGTTCCCCTGGTCCCCTGCCCTATCCTGACTCATCCCGGTCACCTGCTCTGATCTCCTGCTTTGACCCCAGCTTACCTGCTTTAACCTGCCTGTAACCGTCCTTCCCACCCTGCCAAACTACCCACCCTGCCACTGTGGCTTGTACCTCTGCTGCCTTTAAGATAGCCAATCAGAATTAGACTAGACTGTGTGGTCTAACCCTAGCCAATAGGAGAATGACACAGCAGTAGGGGTGACCTCCGTCAGGCATAAATACCCCTTCCCCTCCCCTCCTTGCCCAGGTGTGCACTCGCCATTGTTCCGTCTGTGAGCCACATCCTTCTATAGAAGTAAATTTCCTTGCTGAGGAAATTTATATTTGAGTGCTACTTCTTTTGCGGCATTGAAAATTCTACTTATAACATTACCTCTCCCCATTTTTCTGCTTCGAGGCTATCAGGAAGGCCATGCCCAGCAGTGGCAAGAGGACTTGAGCATTGGTGGTGAAAAACACACTCTGCCTGGGTTCTTGGAGTGTGATTGTCATATATGCCATCTGGGAATGATGTAACCAGGCCAGACTGCATGGCAGAAAACGTTACCCTGGGGGCTGGTGGTGGGGAGCAGGACATGGAGAAGAAAAAGAGAGCAAGCGTCTAACAAGTGTTTGTACGTAGATTTCTCTCAGCATATCCCATGAGAAAAATAGAACTGGCGTTAGATTCAGCCAGAGCTGGCTATGAGTCCTGACCTCACCTTATCATCCCTTCCAGTGGCTCTGGATGGATTTTAACCTCTGAGTGCTTCCCTTTGCATAAAATGGAGCTGTTGACACCTGCCTCACAGAGTAAGCACAGAGTGGAAGGTGCTGGGTCTTCCTCGAATACGCTCAAGAAATATTTTTTCTTTCTTCTTATATTTTCTTTCCCTTCAAAGCATTCTGAGCTCCAAACTAAATCAGCTGAAATCCCATTTTCAGCAAATAGGATCCCTTATGAAAGAGATTTGCTGCGTAGTTTGGAAGCACTTTTGTCTTTCCTAAGCCTTAAGTTCTTTGTAAGGAGAATGGGACTATTTTGGAGGGGTGTCTGGTATAGCCAGGTAGAACCTTATCCCAAAGCACAAAACTATAGCTGTCAATATGGATAATGGAAGGAAGTAGAAAAGAGGAGACAGATGGAGAAACAGAGTTGGAGAGAACAAGATATGTGTGTCTGGTGGGATTTCCTAAATAAGGGATCAGCAGTGCTCTTCTGTAAGTGGACAGTTAGTAAACATTTTCAGCTTTGCTGGCCTTCCAGTCCCTGTTGGACCTACTCAACTTTGTTGTTGGGCCATGAAACCTGCCATAGGCAACACATAGATGAATGGACATAAATATATTCTAATAAACATTATTTTTGAAAACAGATGCTAGTTCAGATTTCACCCGTGAACTTTAGCTGACTCTGGTCTTAAACCATTGACATGTTACCCTCACCTGTATGTCTGGTCCAGGAAGCATGCATACAGTTTCACCAGGCTCTGTGAAATGAGTCTAACCCCATATCATATATGATCATGCTGTCTAAATGAGTCTATTTGTTGCCCATCAGCCAACAAGTGGATAAAGAAACTGTGGTATATATATACATATATATATATATATATACATATATATATATATATATACATATATATATATATATATGTATATATATATATATATACACACACACAATGGAATACTACTCGGCCATAAAAAGGAATGAATTAACAGCATTTACGGCAACCGGGATGAGATTGGAGACTATTATTCTAAGTGAAGTATCTCAGGAATGGAAAACCAAACATCGTATGGTCTCACTGATATGTGGGAACTAAGCTATGGGGATGCAAAGGCATAAGAAGGATACAATGGACTTTGGTGACTTGAAGGGAAAGGCGGGAAGGGAGCATGGGATGAAAGACTACAAATAGGGTGCATTGCTCAGGTGATGGGTGCACCAAAATCTCACAAATCATCATTAAAGAATTTATGCAACCAAATACCACCTATACCCCAATAACCTATGGAAAAAATTAAAAAAATAAATAAGAGTCTATTTGTCCTGCAAGGCTTTCTATGTTTGATCAAGTAAATAACCCTCCAATATATCATTGTTTTAAGTGTGCCAATTCTGATGGTATTTTACAGAATTAAGTAATAAAGTAGCTATTGTAATAGGTTACTAATGGGAAGAATTTAACATATATTCATTGGAGATGATACTCCATAGGCAAAGAATGCTGGACTCAGGGTGTTCAAGTCCATACCTCACCATCAACTAGCTTAGTGATGCTTGGCAAGCCTGTGCTCCCTCAGGGCCTCAACTTTCCTATTGTCATACAAGGATATTTACATCATATGTCATCAAGGCTGAACCTCATTGTAGTTTAACCTGTATTTGTGAAATAAGTGACTCAACTAACTATGCTGTTGGGCAGTGTGAAAATGAGGCCTCAGCACTCAACCTCACTGTGGTTACAGTCTCTGGAGGCAAGGAGTATACAAACTCACACAGGGAAGCACTGCTAATCAGAATAAATGTGTGTATTGCTGAAGGTCCAGATGAGAAGTGCAAGTGGTTTGCCCATCCCTGGGCACAATGCTGAACAAGAAACAAAACAGTTATAGCTGCTGGAACATTTCAGCAGTGCAAGCACCAGCATGAGCTTCCCAGCCCAGCTCTGTGCTGTTTGGATTTGAGTGCACCTCTCTCCCTCTCTGGACTTCACTTTTCTCATTTCCAGGTTGCTCAGGCCATTACAGAAATCCAGGTTTTCTGATTCTCAATCTCATGTACTTTCCTCTAAGCTTTGCTGCTTAGTTCTCCAGCAGAAAGAACCAGAGCATGAATGCTACTGGTTGGTATATTTGTTTTAGTTGCTTGTTTTAACTTGGCAATTTCTAAGCTGGGAGTTTCTGTAAATAAGAACCACTGAATCCATAAGCAAAACTTTGTGCTAAGATAGACGGATGTGTAACTTTTCTTTATGATTCTCCACTCCTCTCCACTTGACACACACACACACACACAGTTTAATCCTGTTTTCGAGGAAAAGAATAGGTGAGGAAAAGTTCAAGCCTTATCTGCAGAGGAGGCCTTTGGGAACTGAAGCCTTCTGTTATGAAATATAAGCCATGAGTCCAGAAATGGATCAGAGTCTCCAGGAAATGAAAATGGGATGGAGTGAAAGCTGAGCATCTGCAGAATGGTACCTGCCAAGGTGTGAGGGCGGATAGTACATGGTACACTGGGGAAGGGGGTGGAGGAGAGATGCCAGAACTGAGTAGAACCCAAGTTCATATGCAGGAATGATGGAAAATGAGACTAAAGAAAGAGGCAGCAGCTGTGCCTTGACCACTGACAAAGAGGGCTTACCTCATCCTTTATCCATCACTTCTCATCAAACAACAAGGTTCTTTTTAGCTGGAAGGCAAATCCATTCAATCTTCTATTTTATGCTCATAGAAACCAAGGCTCAGAGAAAGGAGGCATTTTCCTCAAGGTTAAAAATGTCATCTCCTCAAATGAAAAATCAAATGGGGCAAAATGTTAACAACAGGTGAAGCTAGGCCAAAGATAGATGGGCATTCTTTGTGCTCTTCTTATCTTTGCAACTTTGTCATGTTGAAATTATTTCCCGTAATACACCCAGAAAATAGTAGAGCTTCTATGTTGAACATAGGCATTGGAATCAGTAGACATGGGTTTAAATCTTTGCTCTGCCATTTCCTAGCATTGCAGAACCTAAGGCAAGACACATTTATTCTCTGACCTCAGTTTCTCTTGGGTAAAGGAGGATGAGTATAGAAGTTGACCTTCTGTTCTCCCTTGGGCTTGTTATGAGGATTAAATGAAATAACGTTAAGCAGAGGAAATGCTTAGCCCAGTGCGCCCACCATGTGATTATCTTATTGCTAGCCAGTTACACACAGTACATCACTGCCTGAGCCACATAGGCTCTAGGGCCTCTTTCTAATGTACTGGCTTGCAAAGTCATCTTCCTTCTAGAAAAACAACAGTGGCCAGGCACAGTGGCTAACTCCTATAATCTCAGTACTTTGGGACACCAAAGATCACTAGAGCCCAGGAGTTCCAGACCAGCCTGGGCAACATGATGAAACCGCATCTCTACAGAAAAAAAAATAATAACCAGATGTAGTGGCAAATACCTTTAATCCCAGCTACTCAGGAGGCTGAGGCTGGAGGATTGCTTGAGCTCCAGAGGTCGAGGCTGCAGTGAGCTGTGATTGCACCACTGCACTGCAGACTGGGCATCAGAGTGAGACCCTGTCTCAAAAAAAAAAGGAAAGAAAAGAAAAGGAAAAAAATAAACATTTTTGTTGAAAATGTGAGTGTTGTAGGCCTAGCCTCTTGGAGACATTGTGATACAGCTTTTCACTTCACCATCCTCTGCTTCTTGCCTAAAGGTAGCCTTGTTCCCTGGCAGGTCTACTGGCTACCCTCTGCCAGCCTGCAGAGCACACCCGCAGGACCTGCTACTCAGAACACAGTAAACAGTGAAGACAGATCAATCAGCATTCTATCAGCCTCTAAAGCCCTGTAGCCAGAGTAACCTGGAAGAGAAGGCTAAGCTTTAAGGAGAGGAAATGGTCTCAGAAATGTGGGGCAGGTTGGTCTGCTCCTGCCTCCATGCAGGGGTTCCCACTGAGGGCAACATGACTAGAGGCTCAAGAAGAAGGGTTAGCGTGAGGACCCACAGGTGAACGCATCAGCACTTTCAGGGGGTGAGTTCATCTGGTTATTACGGTGCCTGGACAGGGATATAGACAAAGCAGGGGGAAGTTAAGACAGGGTGGAAAGCCAGGGGAAAGAGTGCTAGATGAGGGACAGGAGGAAGAAGAGCCAAGCAAGAGAATGTCATCAATGTCATGAAAGAGAGTGTCATGAAATCACTGGAAGTCCTATGACTTGGGTTTTAATCCTAGATGTACTCTTGTTTGGTTAAGAGGCTTTGAACAAGGGTTTGGGCCTCAGTTTCCTTTCTGTCAACCAGCAAGATAGAACTTGACACTCTCTGAGTTCACAATAAAACCATTCTAGGGTCCATAATAGAAATGGGTTCAACAAGAAATAAAAGAGAGGAAAAAAACAGAAGAAACTGTATTAGTTTTATTGAATTGTCTCTATGCTGGTCTGTGCTCTAAATGTATCATTTCATATTATTCTAAACAATATCAGGAGAAGGGATTATTTTTTCCTCTCCATTTTATAGATGAAGAAACTAAGAATTGAGAGGGCTCACTTTCCTAAGGCTGCCATGAGTTAAGAGAAGCTTGAGTTTGTATTTAAGCTATTTGATTTCAAAATCTAGTCAGGCCATTATAAGGATAAATGAGATAAATCCTGTAAAGTGCATACAACAGTGCCTGACACAAGGTATGTACTCAGTAAGAGATAGGAAGAGGATACCCATATCTGTGTCTGACACAGGAAGCCTGATCATATCCCTGAGAACTTCCTGGTGTCAGCTCTGTAACCCCTGCGATGGTGAGGAAAGGTAGCCTGGGAGGGGCTGGGACCCGAAATAGTGGTGGTCAGAACCAGCTCAGGCCCTGAGAAGTAAGTTCAGTATGGAGGACAAAAAGCAGCATCCGTGGGACCAGCCCTCCCCGGGAAGCTCCAGCAGTGAAGGCCTGGTATTTGGTCAGGTAGGAAAACGTATGATAAGGAAGACTTGCAGTGCTATGCAGAGGCCAGCCCATCCCAGTTTGTTGAGAGCCTGTTGTGCTCATCTCGTCCCAACTCTGCTATGAGTGATGCCACTTTGGGAGCTTGTAATCAGCCATGGGAGAAAGATTCATACTATGGAAACTGGAAAATACTTAAAATGGAAGCTGCCTGCTCTTGCTCAGAGAGCCCATTGTTAAACAATTACTAGCACACCACTGGGGAGAACTGTCAGTTAGAAGTAAGAACTTAGCCACAGGCTAGGATTCAAAGGCCATTTTCTAGAAAGACTCGAAGCAATCCAGTATCTTCCCGAGGATGATGCACTAGATGGTGAAGTGTTATGGGGAGTGGGGAGGGCAGGCACAAAGCAAACTACAACATCCGAGGCCCAAAGAAGAGGATTCCTTTTCAGAAACAGAAGACAGTAAGGTCAGCTGGAGAAGCTGAATATTTAGGGACTGAATAGGAGGCTGGGCATTCTGCTGCTTCCTACTTGAGAGAATGATGAGTTCTAGAACCGAGATCAGGGAAGAACCAATGGTAGGGCAGGTGTTCTCAGCTGTGTGGGAAGAAGAGCTGTCGGGGCTGGGTTGTTCTTTAGCCTAAATGAATCTCAGAATCAGTTTTAAAAATGCCAATTCCAAGAATCAACCTTGTTCCCATTTCAAGGAACTGTCTGGCCAAAATTCTGGTTAGAAGTATCATATCCTTTCCAGATTCTAATTATTAAATGTCAGCCAGCATTAAGAACCACCACTCTGGAACTTCCTTGATATATGAGCCACCAGCACATTTCAGTTCCCATCCTGGCTTTGGGTCCCTGTGGAGTGTATCCCCCCATTTCCCAAGCCTGGAACTTGGATAACAATGATAAGGGGAATAACTACTTAGAGCAACCATGTATTGAGTGTCACTTTTGTGTCAGTTCTATTGCACGTTCATTAATCTTCCTGGCAATCAGTTGTCCTTGTCTCTATCTGAAAGAACAAAACTGAAACTAAGCAGAGAAGCTTCTTCAAGATAATGGAACCAATAAGTTGCATAGCTGCAGCTTGAATTGGGTTTCGGTTGACTCCAAAGACTGTTCATGGTCACAATCCCCCAGAACTGTTCCCTAGGAGAACTTTGTAGATTTTTTGCTCATTTTTGCTTATCACAACTCTTGCTCAAATGTTTAGCTATTTGTCATTTGTGAGAGTGAACACCTTCCTCCAGAAGGTTCTAATAGTTCATACAGGCTTTCTGGAGAGATTCTAGTTTTTCTCATGGACAGAGAAACTGGGAGTTAAAATGCAGTAAAATACAGAAGCCTAGCTTTGATCTACGTCTGCATTTGGCCCTATTTAATGAGACATTAGAGAAGAGAAAATTATGTATTCAGAAATTGTTACGGGCTTAAAAAACTCCTATCTGTCTCTCTTCTCTCTCTTCCTTCAAACCTCAAAGAAAATAGACATTGCCTTTTTTTTTTTCTTAAAGATCCCTTCTGAACTACTTTTGCCCAAACCCACAGAAACATCAAGCAGTCTTGGCAAATGAGGGTTCCTTGAATGCAGAAAGAAAGCCAGCTAACTACTAAAACTCCCTCCCCCAGCCCATGATGGTCCCTGAAATACTGTTTAAATTGTTCTCTGTACTCCTCTTCCTGCGCAATGCCAGCCAGCTCAGCACCTGACAGCCTGCCATCGAAGGGAGGGGGACGGCTGTCAGGAATCAAATGGGAGACCAAAGCCGATAAAGCAAACATGTCGTTTTAGTTGCTTACACTAGCGAGAAGGAATAATCAGTCTCTTGCTTTCTTGTTTTCCAACTAGGCTCAGCAGGATTCCCCCACCCGCCTTTCCTTAGAATGAGAGACTGTGACTCTTTGCTTCCCACCCCAAGCAAGAACACTCTGTCATTCTCTTTCTTCCCAATCCTGTGAGATGGCCAGGTTCTCTTACTCCTAAAAAACTCTTTTCCAGATAAACAGGCCACACCACTGTTCATGGGCACCCGCTGTATGTCACCAGCTATGTGAGATGCTCGCATACATGACCTTATTTAACCCTGACTTTCAGTTTGGGAGATTTTGGGCAAGTGAATGTCTGTTCCCAGGCGTGGATTTCCTCCTTTCAAAAATGGAAATGATAATCCTATCTCACAGGGTTTTTGTGGTGGTTAAATAGTGTCATGTGTTATTAGAATATAAGGTATGCGAAGGAAGACAGTGAGAAAAAGCCTGGGAAGGATAAATTCAGCTAGATTGAGAAAGGCTTTGAATGCCAATTTTATTCATTTTTTCATTTGCATAATCAACTAATGTTTGCTAAATATCTAATTCTGCTGAGACTCTTTGCTAAAGACTAGGAACATGGTGGGAAATAGACCAATAGGGTGGCTTTCCTTGTGAAATTTCTAGTTATGCCAGAGGAAAAAGTGAAGGGAGAGTGTATTTCACAAATAAACACAGGAATGAATATATTATTCCAAACTGAGGACTGCCTCTGATGAAAAAAAGGAACTAATGTAATCAGGAGACTCATGAACTACAGCTTTGAGAAGCTGATACTACAGCTTATACCTGAAAGATGGATGGGAGATAGCCAAGTTCTAAAATATGGCATGGGCTGGGCCCAGTGGCCCAGTGGCTCGTGCCTGTAACCCCAGCACTCTGGGAGACCAAGGTGGGCAGATCATGAGGTCAAGAGATAGAGACCATCCTGACCAACATAGTAAAACCCCATCTCTACAAAAAATACAAAACTTATTTGGGTGTGATGCACACCTGTGGTCCCAGCTACTTGGGAGGCTAAGACAGGAGAATTGCTTGAGCCCAGAGGCGGAAGTTGCAGTGAGCTGAGGTCGCACCACTGCACTCTAGTCTGGCAACAGAGCAAGACTCTATCTCAAAAAAAGAAAAAAAAAAGGCATGTCCCTGTGAGCAGAAAAAAAGCTTGCACTTGAACCTCCCATGAAATGGCAAGTCTAGGAAGGGTGGTTTTTATTCTGTTTTGTTTTATTTTGTTTTTTCGAGACAGTCTCACTCTGTCACCCAGGCTAGAGGGCAGTGGCACAATCTCAGCTCACTGCAACCTCTGCCTCCCAGGTTCAAGTGATTCTCGTGCTTCAGCCTCTCTAGTAGCTGGGACCACAGGCATGCACCACCACGCCCAGCTAATTTTTTATATTTTTAGTAGAGCTGGTGTTTCACCATGTTAGCCAGGCTTGTCTTGAATTCCTGACCTCAGGTGATCTGCCCACCTCTGCCAGGAAGGGATTTATTGTTGAAGGAAGGGATCTATTACTTCATTTATGTTTTAGGAAGATTACTCTTTCTACCGAAGAGGAAGAACTGGAAGAAAGAGAGACTGAAGGCAGGGAGACTAGTTAGGAGGCTATTGGGGTAGAATAGGGACACTCTGGGTGGGCATGAGAGGGTTTGGATATCAGGAACATGTTAAAAATACAGTTAGAGGAACCCAATGACAGACTGGCTCCAAGAAGGCGAGCCACTGAAGCTTGCTGGGGATGAACACTGGTTTCTAGCATAGGAGCTGGGAGAATCACATAGCCAGGCAAGCGGGGAGAAGTAGGTGCTCAGGAGAGAAAGAGATGAGCTGGATTTTGGAGCTGCTGCCTTGAGGTACCTGTGAGCCATTCAGATGGCGACATTTGCCAACCAGATCTGAGCTCAGGAGTGTCCCAGTTGAGGGAAGAGTGTGGGAGTCAACACTCTGTGGTCATATATTAGTTTTCTATGAGTAACCAGTTGATACAAACATAGCAACGTCAAACAACATGCATGTATTAACTCCCAGTTTTGTAGGTCAAAGTCCAGTCATGGCATAACTGGGTTCTTTACTCAGGTTCACATAAGCGGCTAAAACCAAGGGGTGAGTGGACTGCCATTGCAGCTGACATGCGGGTTCCTCTTCCAAGCTTATGTGGTTGTTGGTAGAATTCATTTCCTTGTAGCTGTATGTGTGATGCGCCTGTTTTCCTGCCTGCTGTCAGCAGGGACCAGTCTCAGATCTTAGAGGCCACTCTGAAGCCCTTGCCGCATGCCTCCCCTGTACGTGGTTCATAGCATGCTTATTTAAGGCCAGCAGGAGATCATCACACTTGGACTCTCCTCCTTCAAGGCCCTAGTCTCTTTTAAGGGCTCACTTGATTCAGCCAGGCCTACCCAAGATGAACTTCTTTTTGATGAACTCAAAGTCAACTGATTTGAGACCTTTAGTACATTTGCAAAATCCTTTCACCCT
Source organism: Plecturocebus donacophilus (assembly GCA_004027715.1). Taxonomy (NCBI): domain Eukaryota; kingdom Metazoa; phylum Chordata; class Mammalia; order Primates; family Pitheciidae; genus Plecturocebus; species Plecturocebus donacophilus. The sequence continues at coordinate 40,991 of PVKP010007068.1, forward strand.
TGTCATAGAATGAAACCTAATTATGGAGTGATATCCTATCACAGTCACAGTGGCACCCACATTAAGGGAAATATACAGAGTGTGTGCAGGGGGTGGGTATGTTGGAGGCTATTTTAAAATTCCGCCTCCTACATGGTGGTAAATAAAGGCATGAGAGTAGGAAACTATTGTAGGAGATGGTGTAGACTGGAAAGTGAAAGGGCTGAGGGTATGTTTCTTATTCATGGATTCTGGGGAGAAAATGTCCTTCCCTCATCATCTTTGGTGCAAATAAAACTAGTGCTCCATGTGAAGAAAACAGATGCCACCGCCCAGGGGCATTTGTCATGAGAACAGCTGAGAGACTGCAGAGCAAGTGGATTCAGGGGAGATTTGTAACTAACAATGCAAGGCACTCAGCATGTATAACAATGTGCAGTACCCCAAGTCACTCAGTCAAACCCATTCTGTGTTCAACTGGCAAAGGGCTTTTCTTCCACTGTTCCCACTGGGCAAATTTGCCATCTGCCTCTTCTAATTGGAGTAGACCTTGGAAAAAGTGGCCTCAACCCTGACTCAGGAGCTAAAACGCTGGAGAATCTTGGGCAACTCCCCTTGGCTCTCTTTCTATTAAACCTGGGTGTGATGTTTGAATATATTGCCTCAGAAACAGCTCTGAAATTATATGCTTGTGTTCATTTAACACACATTGTAGATTCTAGGAACGGTGTGGTTCTCTGGGGTGTCAGGCGTTAGGAAGACATGGCTCCAGCCCTTGGGAAGCTCCTTCCTAGGTTTCTATCTGTGGAAGAAGTCAAGACCACTGACTCCTAAGCTCATCTCTCTGCTCTAAGAGCATCTGTGGACCTGAGTGTTTCAACCTTATTGGTGGTGGTATGCTCATTGTTTTGACATTTTCCTCAACCAATGTAAAGTAATGTAATAATTATACTAAAGGGACACAGAAAAATAGAAACGAATAAAAACCTTCTAGATCTAAAGAGCTCATTTCATTTATTCCCCATCCTCATTTCCTGCACACAGTTTCTTATCCTTGTACCTATAATCTTCACACACATTTGCACTGGTGTTTTCTTCACTAGGTGTTATACTACCATGTTTTTTCTGTGACACTGTGCATTTTTCTGGAAGCTCGAAACCTAAATATAGTCATTGTAGCATAATCTCTAATACAGAAAAGTTAGAATGAACCCAAATGTCCAACGATAGGATGACTAAGTAAGTGATGATGGACCCACTTGAGAGAATATTATACAGCCAGGTAAGTGTGAATGAAGCATGAGTTTTTGAAGAAGGGCAGAATTTACAAACCACAATAATTTAAGGACAAATGAATGAACTCATTTAAAAAGAAATATGTAGGTGAATCACAATGTTAAATATTATATGTGTATTTACCCTTATGTTTATTATTTATCCTCTGCCTGTTCCTGAAAGGGATGTGAAGTGGGTGGATTTGCTGGAGGTAGTTTAATGTGCAGTGTTTATTTGTGGTCTTCGGAGTCAGACACACATAGTTATGTGTCCTGGGCCGTGTGAACTCTAGGAGGTCACTCTAACGAACCCACAATTTTCTCAGTCATGTAATAGCCATTCTTGTAGTTCCCTCTTCTTAGAATAATACAAGTAACAAACTTAGCACAGGTCCTGGAGAAGATGGTAAATGATGAACAAATGGTAACCTTGGTTCCAACCACTTTAGCTTACACACAAGGAGGCTGTGTTTCTGTAACTAGGGCAGCTGATCTCAATTGTCTATTATACCATTAGATTGATCCAAAATCTTGAAAAACATTGTTCATCCCTCTTTTTGTTTATTTAAGCCATTGTGTATCTGGTCTTGGAACCCTTGGCAGTATGAATATATCTCACCTTTACTTAATTGTGAAAAACACAGAAGAAAGAGAAAAATTAAAAGTAAATATCCAGTAGGAAAGGGTTCTGTACTATGAGAACGATGTCTTTTTTCTCTGTCCTTGAAGCATGATGTTGTGAGTAAAGGACTCTTTCCCCTTGTATCATGGTTCCCAACCCTATCTGCATCGTAAACACACTTAGGTTTAAATGACAAATACTTAACTTTGGACCTCAGTCCAGAGTTTGATTTAATAGGCTTGGGTAGAGCCTGGGCATGCTGGTTCCTCCCTCCCTCCCTTCCTCCCTTCCTCCCTCCCTCTCTTCCTCCCTCCCTCTCTTCCTCCCGCTCTTCCTCTCTCTTCCTCCCTCTCTTCCTCTCTCCCCTCTCTCCCCTCTCTCTCCTCTCTCTCTCTTCTTTTCTTCATCTTATTCTCTCTCTTGAGACAGGGTCTCACTCTGTCACCCAGGCTGGAGTGCAGTGGCACCATCATCACAACTCATGCCAGCCTTGACCTGCCAGCTTCAGGCAATCCTCCTTCCTCAGTCCTCCAGGTAGCTGGGACCACAGTCACACACCACCACACCCAGCTAATTTTTTAAAATTATTTTTAGAGGCAGGATCTCACTATGTTGCCCAGGCTGGTCTCAAACTCCTGGACTTCAGTGAACCTCCCGCCATGGCCTCTGGATGTGCTGGCATTACAGGTGTGAGCCGCTGCACCCACCCTTCTTTTTAAAAGCTTTCCAGGAGCAGCCATAGCTGAGAATCATTGCCTTAAGGAACCAAGGCATAGATCAGTAAGATTATCGGTCTCTTCTCTCCAGGCATTTTCAAGCAATAGAGGGCACAATAAATAATAGAAAATGTCAGATCAATTAAATTCTTTGGCCTCAGTTTCTATCTGGTTAAATAGACTATAATTCTGTAATGTCTTTCCTGATTCTTCAATTCACAGCTTCTAATAACAAGGTACATTTTGTTTTTATTTTTCAACAAAAGTAAGATAATGCAGTGTGAGTCACGTGTCCGTGGCTGAAGTGCTTTGGAGTAAGGGCTTTGAGAAGCAAAAAGACTATAAATCAAGGATGGAGATTTTCTCTTCAGTGGAGAAAAATATACATACAGATGCCTGATGAAATAATGATGGAAATCTGGAAACAAGGAGAAAACATAATAGGTGCTCAAAAAATAACGACTTTTTTGATTTTCTTCCTCTTTTTGGACCTCAGTTTCCTAATATATAAAGTGTAATGTTTTGCCATGTGACTTATAAAGGCTTTTCTGGCTCTGATGTTCTACAGGATATTTTTAGCTGGAAACAAGAAGACTTGGGTGTGGTGAGACACAATATTATTTCTATATACAAATCTAAGGGAGGAGCTCACGTAGGAAGGAGGGTACACATTTATTCTTTATAGAAGTCAAGATTGCAGGGCTGGACTAACCTAGGATGGAGCTTGAAGGATGCATATTACCTATTAGCATAAGCAAGACAATTCTGAGAGTCAGAGTTCTTGTCTGCTTCCGTAGTTGAGTGAGTTCCCCATCATTCGATGAATGCAAGCAAAATCCGAGCAATAATCTGAGGAGGATTTTCTGAAAGTATTTCAAACATTGGAGGAAGGGCCAGGGATTTTTTTTTAAGGTCCTTAGCAGCCTCAAGAATATCATGGCATCATTTTTAGGAAAAAAAAAAATATATATATATATATATATACACATACATACATACATACAGAGTGTCGCTCTGTTGCCCAGGCTTGAGTGCAGTGGCACTCAGCTCACTGCAGCCTCTACCTGCCGGGTTCAAGTGATTCTCTTACCTCAACCTCCCAAGTAACTGGAATTACAGGTACTTGCCACCATGCCTTGCCAATTTTTGTATTTTAAGTAGAGATGGGGTTTTGCCATGTTGCCCAGGCTGGGCTTGAACTCCTGGGCTTAAGCAATTCACCTGCCTTGGCCTCCCAAAGTGCTGGGATTAAAAGTTTGAGCCACCATGCCCAGCCAGGATATTGTTTACTTACTTTATAGCCCCTCATTGAACTCTTACAACAACCCAGAGAAGTAGAGGTTATGAACATCCCACCTCACCTCACAGATAAGAACCCTAAGAAACAGAAAGTTTAAGTCACTTGTTCAGAATTTCACCCAGATAGGCAGGACAAGGATAGGAGCTCCAGTGAGTCTGACTCCAAAGCTCCTCCCTTTGTGCTAATGCAGTTGGCCTTCCATCTCTGTTTCTCCACCTGATGGCGGATCCCAAACCTGGCTCATACTGATGTGTCTATCCCTTATTTCCTCCCAACCTCTGTCTCTCTCCCCTCCTGCTCTCCCACATGTATTTACGCTGGGCTGCCTGGTAACAAACGGCTCGTTACCATGCGGAGGGCGACAGCCGGGCGATTAGTGAAATTTGTTACCCATGCGTCTCTGAACAAAATTAAATTAAAAGTGCTGCTTCGCTGTCAAGATAAGGGCCAAGCTGCTGAGATAATTTTTCACTCTCAAACACTCAATTACCCAGTGAGGCTGGATCAGATACAATCAAAGGGAAAAAAAGAAGAAAAAGAAAGGAAGAAAAAAATAGAGGCAGGACCTCCAGGAACAGATATAAGAGTTGTTATCTCTCTATGGCCAGGGATGTTAAAGAGGCTGTTGCCATGGCGATGGGGCTGGCCCACATGAGGCAGGTAAGCAGGTGTGGCTTGTGACTACATCCTGTATTATAGGAGATGGTCTCTCTCTCCATCCCCACTGCCCCTGCCTTAAACCAAATGGTGTCATCTTCACCTAAATTATTGTAACAGTTTCCTAACAGGTCTCCTTTACCCTACTCTTGTCCTTTTCATCCCAACTTCCAAAAGTTAAAGTGACCTTCCTAACATGCACATCTGAAAACACCACTTTCTGTTGAAACCTTCTGATGGCTTCTCCTTGTCATTATCATAAAGTCCACATCACTTAGCCAGTGTCATCTCTAACTCTCTGCCCCTCAAACTTCCGATGAGATGAATCCCTCTCTTCTTTCCCTACCTCTTTTTCTCCTTCCTTCTTTCCTTTATTCAACAGCAATTATTTTGAAGACTTACAGCGTGCTCGCCATTCTGCTCCATCTTACTCTATTCATACAGTCCCCTCTGTCTGGAATAACTTCTCTTGCCTTTTTACTCTCGACAGTGTCCGCTTGTTCTTTAAAACTCAGTTCAGCTATTCCCACCTCCGCATGCTTACCAGGACTCCAGCGAGCTCAGCGGCTGCCCTTCCTTTGTGCCAGCATGGAATTCACTACAACCCCCAGTCACAGCCCTTTCTCATACTCTCTGTAACTGCCCCTCTCATTGTCTGTTCCAACCAGACTCTGAAGCCTGAAAGGGCAGAGACTGCTTCACTCAACTCTGTATTCCCAGGATCCATGGAGCAGGCTTTCAGTATGAGTCTTGTGATCCAAAATGACCTTGGAATTAAGTGGTGGGCTGCCCACTGAAGGTCCCTTCAGGAGACTGGTGGAGCCTCTCTTCTTAACACAGGTAATTTACCTGTGCTGTCTCATTTAGCCCTTGCTATATGAGATCTTATTCTGACTTTATGGATGAGAAAACTGAGGCACAGAGACGAAAAGCAACTTGCCTGAGTTAGTTTTAGTAAGCAACATGGAACACAGAATTAAGCTTGTGTCTAACTCCAAAGCCTGAAAGCTTTTCTGTTGTGATTTTTATCTCAAATGATATAGAAGCTCGGTGGTAAAGATGGAGCTAAAAATAAGGTGTCCTGACTTCTGGTCACAAAGTCGCATGAGAAAAGGGTGCACCCCAGGGGTTCCTGTGTAAAAGGTAATGTGAATTCCTATTCTCCCTGTAGTGTCTGGACCAGAAAGCAAGGGAGACCATGAAATTGCCAAAAAGACAGTCAGTCTGTCCCCCCCCCCATATGCCCACCACTGCCAGACTCCAGTCGATGGGTCCTTGGTTCAGGATTTATGAGCCTTCTTGGTGTCTCTCTTTCTTTCCATCTGAGAGGGCTTGACTCTTCCCTCGCTCAGCTAATTAAAAACCCCAGCCTGGGCCGCCAGCCTTGGATCACAGGCTGCTGGGCAGAGGCGCTGACGCTGCGCTGATAAATCACTCTCTGGGGCCAGGGGAGGCTGGAGCATTTGTCAGAGGGGCTGGGCTCATCCTGAACTCCTTTCGGAGATTTGAGGATTGCTACAAATGGACCATGTCCACCCCTTCTTGCCCCAGAAGGGGCTCCATTAAGAATAGGAGGGCAGGGATCGCCCAAGGCTGTTGGGATAGGAGTAGCCCCAGAGTCATCTTCTGAAAACATTTGTTAGATTGTGTCATTCCATCAGATACCTCTGATGGCTCCCTCTTGGCCTTCGTGATAAATTCTCAACTTCTTAGCCTGACAGTGGGTGAGGTGTAGCATAGCATTTAGAAGCATAGCCGCTGGAAATTTACAGACCTCGGTGTAGATCATGGCTTCGCCGCTTACTCACCTTGGATATGTTGCTTAACCCCTCTGTGTCTAATGGTCTTCACTTAAGAAATGGAACTGAAAACTGCATGTTGATAAAATAGACATTCCTATGCATATACATAAATGTACACATACGTGCATGTACATATGTGTGTGTCTTTATATAATATATTGATAGATACATAGATATGTAGGATTGAAAGAGGTATTGTATACACAGCCCTTAGTATAGTCCTTGGCACTGTGCACCATCAAAGCAGCTGCTACTGTGTCCCCTGGAGCTGCAGCCACTTCCACCCCCACTATCGCCACTTCTGCTGTTCTGACAGCGCATCCTGCCTGCTGTTAATATTAGCCAAATCCGCCTCTCTAGACTTCACTTCCATTCCATCTTGTGCTCACACTTCCACAAACACGCCCTGCACATCTTCACCTGCTGGTGTCTGCTGGGCTGTTTCATCAGCCTAGGGTACCATGTTGACCCAGCTCTGTCTAATAAAACCTAAATGTCCGGCTAGGTCTGTCACCACCTTTCTGAAGCTTTCCCTGATCCCTCAGACTAAATGTCACCATCATGGCATGCTACCTATATCTCTTTTGTCATCAAGCCCTTGCTCCTTTTTTAAAATAATGGTTAGTTCTGCATGCCTCTACTCCTCTTCCTCTAGAGAATGGGAGACAGGGGCAGCGACTTGCTCAGACCTGTATTGCTAGTGCTTGGAATCATGTTTGACATAGAAAATATGCAATACATGTTGGCAATTAGAATAAGAATCCCAGATAACATCATTCCTGTACTATCAAAGTTTTTTTCCCCCGATAGAACAGAACGCTGTCTTGCTCATTCATCCTTCTATTCCCGGCAGGTGAGAGCTGGGGATAATAATGGCTATCGCCTGGGCTTGTGTGAATCAACTGACCTGTTGCCCTTTAGTGATGAGTGACTCCCCCAGACCACAGAGCTAACCAGTTTCATAGACTCGAGTCCATTTTCTGCGACTTTCATTTTAGTCTTTCATCCACTAGGGCAGGCTTTGTTCCGTTCTCAGCTTCACCTGGTGAAGTCTAGAAGGATCTCTCCAGCTTGGTATCACTTTTGCCTTCTGTGCTTTGCTGAGGTTTGGTAACAGAGAAATTCACTGCCTGCTCCCCTAGGCCCATTGCTGGAGTTACCCAAGAGCACCCCCCAGTGGTTGTTGACATAATTTGTCACTCCTGAGAGGAGGAATGGTTTGTCCCATTCATTCATTCATCAGTCATGCATTGACTGTGTGGTTTATTTTTCACCCTGCGGTAGCTTGCTGGAGATATAAGATGAACCCAACCTAATTCCTGGCTCTGGGATATTTACATTTTGTTGGGGTAAAAAAAGGATAACATTAAAACAGAGATTTACAGTCCATTGTGATAAATAATATAATGGGAGTTTGTGGGGTGTCATGGGATTCAGAATAGGGTCTCCCAACCCTGCCTAGGATGGACAGTAGGAAGAGATGCTAGGAGGATTTTCTGAAAGAGATTATATTGCAAAGGAATAGGTGGAATGAACCGAGCAATATCCAGGAGTGGAGTAGAAAAGCAGGACAGTCCCTGCAGAAGACACCCATGGAGGCAGGAACCTGTGCAGAGTGAGTGATGAGGGAGGTCAGCCAGGCCTGATCATAGGAAGCTGGGGGACTTATTAAGAAGCCAGGACCTCAGACCTCATGCATACCGACAAAGGGGATGCATTGGATAATTTCACTGGAGAGTGACTAACCAGTTCTCTAACCGTGCATTTTTATTTCGGCAGTCTTTCTCTTGCATTTTGTTTGGATTTACACTGCACTATATTGTCTTTGACTTTCTCTGTTTTTTTTACAGATTCTCTCTCTGTCCCTCCTTTTCTCCTTTGTAGATATCGTCTTCATCTCTCTTCATCTCTGTATTCCTTCTTCATCTTGTTTTCCCTCTTTCAGTCTTAACTCTGTTTTGCCTTACCTGCAAAACACTCTTTGTCCATACCTGCATATTTTCTTTTATATTTGGATACCTAATCCTTTGTATGCTACAGAGCACTGAATTAGAATCCCTAGCTTTTAGTTCTGTTATTACCTTGCTGATGCTTGTTAGTGGAGCCACTTCAATTCTATATACCTTAGTTTCACCCACTGCTTAAAAAAAAAGTTGCACCTTGTGTCACGATATTTCACAACTTCAGGAGCTGCCATTCCACTACTTGGTTGCCAATCCATAGATCCATCGGAATCAGGGCCCCTGGAACTATGCTACAAAGGGCCTTGACCTAGATGAGCTCTAAACGTCTGTTCAAATTGATGATTTCATTGTCTTTCTCCTTCCTTCCTTCTTGATTCATTCTTCCCCTCATCTTTTCCTCTCCCCACATATCCTCCCTCAATTTCTTCCCAGCTCTAACTAGTGACAGACTGCAAGATGTTCGCATCCAAAGGGAAGCACTTCCAAATTGACAGAGTGATTTGTAATTGAAAGATGATGGTTTGGGCAGAAGGCATTTGTTTTCATACTCTCAGCATTACGATCCACAGTGTCTCAAACCAGCTGAGACTAGAGAAGTCTGTGTTAGATATGAATTTAGAAGCCTCCCAAGGAGCTGGAATACCAAACAAGATAAATTCAAGGATGTGGGGTATTCCAAAGATGCTTCATTCTTGGAAATGTTAGAATAATTTGTGATTACTCAGCAAATGGACTGGGGGAAATCTTGTAGGGGGCCCCGTAATTCTGTGTAATGTAGTGTTTAAGAGCATGGGCTTGAATAGTATGAATTTCAAGTCCTGCAGTGGCACTTACTATCCGTGCAATCCTCAACAATCCACCTCTCTTGACTCAGTGTCTTAATCTGTAAAATGGGAGTGATGGTGCTTCTGAGAGGAGTAATTGACCACATTACATGCATTATCTCATTTAATCTTCCACCTACATTTTAAAGGTGAGGTTCAGAGACATTAAGATACTTAATAGGAAGTAACAGAATCAGAGCATATGTCTGTTTGACCCCAAAGCGGGTGCTTTTATTTTTGACATTATACTACCCGTATCTGGGCCTGAAAATCTGTCTCTTTGATAGACTTCAAGGTAGGGAGGAGGAAAGGTTGATAGATGGGCATAGAGCTGCAATGGGTGTGGGTTCTATAATTGACAAAGTAGTAAGAGAACAAGGATTATGTCATTTATTTATACTCGTGTTTATTCAACAGCCATTTCCTCAACACCTTTATGGACCAAGTATATGATTGCCTTTAGTACCCGGAACTGAATCACAGATGGTTCATGCTCCAGACGAACTCTGAATCTTTTAGGGCAGAGAGAAAGTAACTAAAAAAATGAGTTACAGATCCTGTGATGAACTTGATGGAGATATACACACTTCAGAACATCAACGAGGTTTGTGCAAATCCTGTTCTGGGAGTTCGGTCAAGAATGCTTCCACATAGGCTGGAGGCTATACTAATACTGAGTCTCGAAAAAAAAAAAAAAGTAAGTTCTCACCATGTGCAGGATGTGAGGAAAGGCACTCCAGGAGGGGGATATTAGTTTTCCATGGCTGCTATAACAAATTACCTCAAACTTGGTGGCTTAAAAATAACAAAGTTATTCTCTCTCAGTTTTGTGGCCAGAATTCTAAAATCAAGGTATTCCAGCATGGGTTTCTTCTGGAAGTACTGTGGGAGAATCTATTCTGTTCTGTGGCTTCCTCCTAGCCTCCGGGGGCTGTCAGCAATCCTCAAAGTTCCTAGTCTTATACGTGCATTTCTCCAGTCCCTGTTGGTCTCACTTCCTCCTCTGTTTTTCTCTTATAAGGACACCAGTCATTGGCTCAGGACCTATCCTAAACAGAAGATGATCTCATCTTGAGATCCTGAACTTAATGCATCTGCAAAGACCCTTTTTCCATGTAAGGTCACATTCTGAGGTTCCAGGTAGACATGTCTTGTAGAGGTCACAATTTGACCTGCCATAAGTGGACAGCAGAGAAAAAGCAGTGGAAAGCATCTAGGCCAGTGACTGGGGGCTCTTGAGAGTAGCTCAAGAATCTTGGATTCTTTTTTAAAAATATATAGATCTAGGGGTTACATGCACATGGATATACTGTGTAGTGGTAAAGCCTAGGGTTTTAGTATACCCATCACCTAAGTCGTGTGCATTGAATGAAATAGATAATTTCTCATCCCTCCCCCTCACATCCTCCTACTTTTTGGAGTCTCCAATGTCTATTATTCCCCTCTGTATGTCCATGGCTACACATTGTTTAGCTCCCACTTGTAAGTGAGAAGATGAGGTATTTGACTTTCTATTTCTGAGTTATTTCATTTGGAATAATGGCCTCCAGTTTCATTTATGTTGCTGCAGAAGGCATTCTATCTTTAGAAGCTTGGATTCTTAACATTGGATCATGCAGGGTCATCCCTTCTCTCCAAACGTCAGTTTCCCCATTTGAAAAAACAGGGATCATCTGTGAAGACCTTTAACAATTTTCCAGTGTTGAGATTCTGGAATCCTGGAGCTGAGGCAAAGACCGATACCCAGTAGATCCCAAAATAGCAATCTGGCTGGAAGCTGGACTGCAGCAGCTTGGAGGCAGCACTGGCCATCCCAGCGGCCCTGGCTGGACCGTGATAACAGCTCTCTAACACCACTGTTAATCTTTAATTGGTATTTGATTTGATTTAACATGATCTTCTGCTTGTAAAACACCTTGAGATGTTTCTGCGTTGTGAGCGCGTCCTGGAAACGCTGGTTTATTGTATTAACAAGTCTCGGCCTGAACATAAAGGGAGATAATTAGAAACAGCAAAGTCCCTTGACATGCTCAGGGCAGCCAAAAAGCTCTCGGGAAAACAATCCTTTCAGCTGCTTTCATGTATCCAAAAGAGAAAGCTGTTGGAGCAGGCCCAGTGGATAGGAGAGCTTGTTAGGGTCATTTGGCACACTGTTTATAGCTCTTGGCTAGCTCTGCTTTTATCTAGTACTTGTGGTCCTGTGGCTCACAACACCCTAGTAAGTTTTTGCTACAACCCTTAGGAGCCCAACTTAGGAGCCCACTGAGTTGCTAGCAATTTATTTGTAAGATCATTTGGCATATAGGGTGTGCTTTCTTATAAAAGCAAACATATGCTCCAGGGCAATGTTCCCAGGCTAGCCCACTTTTTTTTTTTTTTTTTTTTTTGAGATGGAGATTCTCTCTTGTTGCCTAGGCTGGAGTGCAATGGCAGGATGTTGGCTCACCGCAACCTCCGCCTCCCGCGTTCAAGTGATTCTCCTTTCTCAGCCTCCCGAGTAGCTGGGATTACTGGCATGTGTCACCATGCCCGGCTAATTTTTGTATTTTTAGTGGATATGGGGTTTCTCCATGTTGTTCAGGCTGGTCTCGAAGTCCCGACCTCAGGTGATCCCCGCCTCAGCCTCTCAAAGTGCTGAAATTACAGGGGTGAGCCATTGCCCCTGGCCCTTTCTAGTGGACTAAAAACACTGCGATACTGTCCTAGATATCCAGATGTATTAGTCCCTTTTCACACTGGTGATAAAGATATACCCTAGACTGGGTAATTTATACAGGAAAAAGGATTTAATTGGTCTTACAGTTCCACGTGGCTGGGGAGGTCTCACAATCATGGTGGAAGGTGAAAGCCATATCTTACATTGCAGCAGGCAAGAGAAAACAAACGAGAGCCAAGCAAAACATGTTTCCCCTTATCACACCATCAGATCTTGTGAGACTTACTCACTACCACAAGAACAGTGTGGAAGAAACCACTCCCATGATTCAACGATCTCCCACCGGATCCCTTCTGCAACACACGGGAATTATGGGAGTGCAATCCAAGTGAGATTTGGGTGGGGACGTAAGAGTCAAACCATATCACCAGGTGTTCAGATGAGCCCCAAATAGTTCTTTATCCTGAAGAAAAGAAATGTACCTTATGAGGGACTAGGTTATAAACTGTGTCTAAGAATTGCTCTAGTTAACATCTTACAGTGGAGTATATTTTAATTGTAAGTACACCTGACATAGTAAGTATATATAGAAATCTACATTAATGTGGTTGGATTCCAAGACTGTTCTATAAAAAATTACCTTTAATCTGGAATGCACTTGAAGTAAGACAGTACAACAGGTTGGTTAGCTTCTGAGACTAGCACACAACATTCTATCTAATGTCTGCTCTACTGGAGGTGTGGCAATAGTAAAAGGGGTAGTTTGGAGTCAAGGCTAGCCCCTTAAAAATTTTCTGTATCTTTAGTCTTCCTGCATATTTATATGGTTATGAATAAGTTTCTAGTCTTATCTACAAGCCTAATTAACCTGCTATACATAGGAAATGTGAATGGTAGTCCTTTCACTACACATAAATAGATGCTTTACACTTAATTTTAAAGAAATATCTTCTGTATTTCTATATAGTATGCTAGAAGAGTGCATGCATGCGTGCATTCTTTAGCATTACGATTATCAAAATAATTGAAGGCACCAGCATCCATAGACACTCAAGGGCATGGCTAGGAACTTGTTGCAGATTGTACTGAATGCGTAGATTATCACTATGTGGCTTTTAAATGACCTTTCTCTGATTCTCCATCTGCAGAAATAATACTTAACAATTCTGGGGAAAAAATGTTTAAAAATCAGATTTCTGAACCCCACCCCCAGAGATTTGTGTTCAGTAGGTCTTACACAGGGCCCAAAGCAGTATATTTTTAACAAGTCTCATAGGGAATTTTGAGCCAGGGAGCAACAGAAAGCTGCACTTGCTCAATAAGGTTAAGAGGCTATTGGGAAAAAAGCTCCTTTTTAGGTCCTAAGTGTTGTGAGTGGTGGCCGTCTAGAGGCAGTGGTGGCCCTATTCTTGTGTGAGGTGAGACGATCCTTTAAGGATGACTGGATCAGGCAGGTTGGCTGAGGTGACTGACACCTTGGTAAATCCATGGTTACAGTGTTAAGGTTAAGGGCAGGACAGCCTACTCAGCTGCCTCACTTTAGGGCCAATCCTGCTGGAGTTGGCCCCCCAGATAAGTCATGCTCCTCATTGTACACAGTTCATCGTGTTGTATAGGAGAAGACCCATCCTTCAAACACAAAACTTGCTTAAGATCCCAGCTCCATCACTTACTAGCTCCATCACTTACCTGCTTTGGGCAGGTAGCTCAGTTTCCTCGAACACGTTGTCTTGATCTGTAGAAGTAAGGACAGTGTTGTAATGAAGTTTAAACAAAAAAAATGTGGGCAACGAATGATTATAGTATGTGGCACATGGTAGGTTCCCAAATATTTCCTTCCTTCCTCTCTTTTTTTCTTTAGTTTTTCCAATGCACCCCTTTTCTTCCTCCTTTTCTCCTTGTACAAGGGTAAGAAAGTCTTTGAAGAAATGTGAATTGGGAGCCTTCTCTCCCTCTTCAGTCTCCCATTGAAAGTTCAAGGGTGATGATTTATCTCCTTGTTCAGAGAATGTAAACAAGCCACAGCCCAGACTGACATTAATAACTCGTATAATAAATATATTGTGCATTGGTTATACACGATTTATGGCCTCCCACTAACTTCAGGATTTACCCACTTGACTCCCTCCCACGTGCTGAGGGCTTAAGCTGGACATTTAAAGATGAGTCTAAATTATCTGTGTTGCTAAAACAGCACCTAGAAACAGACAAGAGTCCTCTTCCTGATAAGCCTATGTATTTGTCTGAAATAATAAAACCTAACTACACATCAGCAAAGCAGATTTTTGAAGCCCTGTCTTTCCATAAAAAAAAATGGAGGAAAAAAAGAGTAACACTAATAATAGCTATCATTTATGGAGTGCTTACTAAACACCAGGCACTGTACAAAGCACTTATGTCATAATTTGTATACATTGTCTCCATGTCAAAGGCAAAAGTTTTAGGGTAAAAAAAAGGCAAAAAAAAAAAAATTAGGATAAGAATGGTAAAGTGAATTTCCCAATTTGGATTATCAGTGAGTGCTGGCCACAGGATACAAACCCAGATCTGTCTAAGTCCAAAGTCTAATATCTGCCCCTTCAATTCTTAGCATTCTTTAAAAAAGGATTGGTGTATAGTTTGTAACTGTGACCTAGGTTTCTGTTTGTATTTCTGCCTTCCTTGAACTTGGAAGAGAGACCATTAGGCTGTTAGCCCCATGACTCCAACCTCGTAGTCTGCTGGTAAACTGACTCCAAAAAGCAAAACAAACAAAAGACCTGATTTGTGGTATTTGCCAATCTTTCTAGTGTAAATTCTATAATGTCTACTTTCTTTTATTTATGTATGTATTTATTTATTCATTTTTTGAGACAGAGTCTCACTCTTTCGCCCAGGCTGGAGTGCAGTGGCATGATCTTGGCCTACTATAACCTCCACCTCCTAGGTTCTAGCAATTCTTTTGCCTCAGCCTCCTAAGTAGCTGGGACTACAGGTTCACACCACCACACCTGGCTAATTTTTGTATTTTTAGTAGAGATGGGATTTTACCATGTTGGCCAGACTGATCTTGAACTTCTGGCCTTAAGCCATCTGCCCACCTCGGCCTCGCAAAGTGCTGGGATTACAGGCAAGAGCCACCGTGCCCGACCTATCATGTCTAATTTCGAGCCACTGTGTTTAACAACTGCCATGCAACACTCCTAAATACTTAACAATTGGCTCTTGTGAGCCAGCTGGAGTCAGTTCTAGGAAACTACTGTTCCCATCCCACAGATAAACCAGGATGCATCACTTAGGAATTGCTGTCTGTCTTTCCCTGTATCTCCAATGCCCAGTTAGGCCCATCCAGGAAATATGGAAACTTCATAAATATTTATTGATTAAAGAGTAAATAATCGAATGGTAACAATTAACTGGAGTGAAGGATGGGAAATACTGTCTTCAGCCCTAAATTAAGAAGAACACAAAATTCTCTTGCTAGGGTTTTCTGTGTTTTTATCTGTACTTCACTATGGCAGCAAGATGACCTGTTAAAGACATTGTGTCTGGGAGTAGAGTTTGGATACAGATGTCAAAACACCTCTTATTCTCTCCCTTTTCTGTTTCCTAGAAGATCTGATTCATCACAAGTCTAGCAATTCCATCTCCAATTTGACGACTCTGCATTTGATAACTGTCTCCATCCCCAGTGTCACCAATAGTCAAGCCATGACTCCTTGTTCCTTACCATCACTCTGGCAGGATACCATTCTCCCTTAGCAGACAGACCGCGCATTATAACACATTGCCTCGTCATGCCACCTTCACTGGTTTCTCTGTTCTCATGGTTAAGATGAAATTCATTAACTGGCCTTCAAGGTTTTGCATGCCTTTGCTCACCTCTCCAGCTCCATCTCCTGTTACTCACCACCTTTTTCAGTGCATTTTACTTTGGAATATCCTTTCTCCTACCAGGACAGGGCTTAAATGGCCCTTTCTGAAAAAGATCTTATACTCACTCATGTCCCCCTATTCTTGTGTACACTAGCATTTTCTCCCACCCTCGCCATACTGGAAACTTCATGAGGTTGGGGTCCATGTCTGTTTCTGTTTCAGCTCCCTATGCCTAGCAATGTCTGGCTCAACTTCTGTTACATCTGGAAGTCTCTAATGCTCTGAAAGAGGCATCTCTGCAGTCACCTAGGAGACAGTATCAATAAAGTTTCAGAGGCTATGCCTTGGGATCAGATATCTTGGGTTAAAATTGTATTAGTTGCATAATAATAGTCACAACTTTAATTTATAGTAACTTAAATTTCTCATCTGTAAAATGGGCATAGTAACTATAACTCCATCATACAGTTGATGTAAATAGGAGATGAGAATATTCCATACGAAGCACTTAGTCCAGGGCTCAGTGCAGAGCAAGATTCTTCAACATGGTAGCTATCATGATTTTTACTGTGAAACAAGGGAATAGTTGCTGAAACTCTTGCCCACCTTGTTCTCTGCCCTGAGAAGGTAATGACTGGACTTTATTTTCCTACCTTAGGATGATCCCATGAAGCTTCTTCCCTTTCTCTCAAATAAGGAATTGCTTAAAGGTTCTGCCATTCATTCATTTATCCATTGATTCTTTTATCAAATATTAATTTAGTTGATACTCAATACCAGGTTTTGTGTTAGAGAAAATAAAAAGGGTCCATGCCCTTGAGGAATGTGGAGTCACGTGGCAGGGGAGGTAAGTTCTGTATCCCTCTCTACCTAGTTGTAAGACTTTGCTAAATAAACTTTATAAACAGTCAGCTGGGAAATTAGTCTATGAAAACAATGCACTTTGATATATTTTGTCCTTTGAAGTACGAAGAAAGAGAGGTAGAGGGGAGTGTCTCTCTTCCACACGAGACATGGAGTAGGACTAAGTTGTAGTTATGCCTATTTTATCTTTGGAGGAACCTGATACTACAAAGACAGAAATGACCAGCCCAGGTTCATGTAACCAGAGACTGATAAAGCTGGGAACTGGAATCCTGCTGGCTTTTACAGTGGCATTTTTTCTTACCTTGAGCTGCTGACTACTGAAAAACCAAGAAGGCAGTAACATTGCTAATAATGCTGGTCTAGCTGATGATCAAAAAGAAAGAAGAAAATCATAGTTATGATTCCCAGGGCTGCTGTTATTTCTACTCTAAGCACACCTACATCCGGATCTGAATTCTTATACACTTACACACATATTCACATCTTCATATATATACATAGATTTCTATAAAATGTAGTAGGGTTTCTATTTTAGCTCTTCAGGCTGTTCAGGTGTGTGCATTTTACAAATAAATTTGTGCTAATGTTGTTACAATTATTGCTGTCCCATAAATTTAACAGCATATGCAGGAAGCACCAGGTGTGTGTAACACCTGAGTTATAGTTACTTAGGGAACCACTACTACCCTGTCTCTGCCATCTCTACCTTAATGATGCCTTGGTACAGATCCCACTTCAGAAATAATCTGTGGCCCTCTGTTGCAGCACAAGGAGATGACAGTCCCTGAGGGTAGGGTAGGAAGCATTTTTATAAATGCACAGGGATGTATGACTTAGATACATCATTGCTGGCCAGCCCTTAGGCTAGGAGGAATCATGATAATTCACTGGGTCTAGGGTCTCTACTGTTAATAATAGCAGCTGGCCAGGTATGGTGGCTCATTCTTGTAATCCCAGCACTTTGGGAGGCCGAGGAGGGTGGATCATGAGGTCAGGAGTTCAAGACCAGCTTGGCCAAGATGGTGAAACCCTGTCTCTACTAAAAAATATAAAAATTAGCTGGGCATGGTGGCGGGCACCTATAATCCCAGGTACTTGGGAGGCTGAGGCAGAGAATTGCTTGAACCCGGTAGGCAGAGGATGCAGTGAGCAGAGATTGTGCTACTGCACTCCAGCCTCGGTGACAGAGCGAGACTCCACCTCAAAAAAAAAAAAAAAAAAAAAAAAACAGCCAACCGTCACTGAGAACTCTATGTTAAGCAATATACTAAAAGGCTGTACATGCATAAAGAGGCATAAAGAAGTTAAGTAACTTTTTCAACAGAATGAGATGATAATCATCAAGCCTTTCTTATTATCAGCTACTATGCTAAAAACTTCTTGCTTTAACTTAAGTAATCTTGTGAAGTAGACATTTTATTAGTTCTGTTTTACATATGGGGATATGAGGCTTTGAAAGATGTGATTCCTTGTACCAGCCTTCTCAACTTCTCAACTAGTAATGGATAGCACTGTTGCTTACTCCTAGCCTTGTGTGATTCTAACCAATTCTTAGCTCTTCCTTCTTGTTGACTTCCTAAATTCACAGTCTTAAGAAATTATTGAGCGGAGTTTCAAACTTAATTTGTCTGATTGCAGAGCTCATAAGCCTTTCATTTCACCAACTTCACTTCCAGGATTGATGTGTGAACATAGGGGCTTCCAGGGAGAGGTGCCTTGGTAAAGATAAAAGGAATCAGCTTGCCTGCTGCCTCTTCTGTGAAGCCGACCTGGATTTTATTATGCAAACTTCAGTGGCTCTTTTCTCTCAGCATTTAGTAAGGTTGTGAAGTCTTCAGTAAAGCAGCCAAGCATTTATCCTGACAGTGTAATTATGATGTCTCCAGTTGACCTTCTCTCCTGTCTCACTGTGGCTCCTTCAAGGCTGATATGTGCCTGGCTCGTTTGCAAGTCCTGTGAGTTGCCCAGGGTCTGGCACATGCCATGTGTGTGGGAAATGTTTTCTAGATGAATGGAAGTCTCTTCTAAACTTGAAGATCTCTGATATCCTGTTAGGAGTAGAGGTTCCTCAGCCTCTTTCAGCTATCCATTTAGGTTGGTCCTGGTAGTAGTTATCTATTGCTGTGTAAGAAATCACCCACAGATTAGGAATTTAAAACAACAAACATTCATTATCTAACAGTTTCTGTGGGGCAGGGATCAGGCACAATGTCATTGGTCCCCCAGCTCAGGGCTTCGAAGGAGACTGTAGTGAAGTTGTCTGCAATCACCTCAAGCTTCCACTGGGGAGGGATTTGTTCCCAGCTTACTCACATGGTTGTTGTCAGGATCTTGTTACTTGAGAGCCATGAGCCAGAGGCCATCATCTGCTCTTGTCATGTGGGCCTTACCATAGAGCCACTCTCAACATGGCATCTGGCTTCACCAGAGCAAGAAAGTGAAAAGAGCTAGAGAGAGTGTGAGCAAAATGGAAGTCAGTCTTTCATAACCCAGCCTTGGAAGTGGCATTGTATAACATTTACATTCTTGCATTTGACAGATGTGAGTCATTAGGGGATTGGATTATACAAGGACAAAGACACCAGGAGGCAAAGACCATTGGGAACCATTTGGAAACTACCTACCTCGGTTCCCTTGCCCTCTTTCCTTTTCTTTGAATCAAATCTTTCTTTTATTTCAGAAGGCATGTGCTCTTTCATATCCATGTACTCGAAGAGTGACTTATCACCAAGCTTCATGTTCTCTAATTCTATCCAGGATGTTCTTCAGCCTCCTCTTGTGCAAATATTCACTGATATTCTTATAGACTGTCTTTGCCCAGTAAGATTTATTTCTTTTTCCTCCATTCTAAAGTTAGATATTTTAGATCTCATCCTTCATAGGTCTTCAGATCTTTTTAATTTTTTAATATAGAGATTAAATATAGTCTGCATATTAAATAAAATAAGTATGTTGCTATGTTACTTAGGCTGGTCTCAAACTCCTGAGCTTAAGTGGTCCTCCCACCTTGACCCCCTCAAAGGGCTGGGGTTACAGCCATGAGCTCCTACACCTGGCCCAGTCTTCAGATCATGATAAACGTAATGGTTCATCCTTTGGGATTATGAAGTACGTGCCGTATCTCCAGCACCCAACACAGTATCTGACACTTTTATGTACTTACTTACATTTTTGTTGTCAAAGTAAATGAATGAAGATGTGTTTCAGATTTGTATAGTACTCATAGGGCTGGCCAGAAAGCACTGGAGACCTCATCTAGGACAGGGGTCCCCCGGGCTGCGGACTGGTACTGGTCAGTGGCCTGTTAGGAACCTGGCTGCACAGCAGGAGGTGAGCAGTCAGCACGTGAGCAATACTTTTTAAACTCCGCCTCCTGTCAGATCAGCTACAGCATTAGATTCTCATAGAAGCACAAACTCTATTATGACTGTGCATGTGAGGGGTCTAGGTTGCGCTCCTTGTGAGAATCTAACTAATGTTTGATGACCTGAGGTGGAATAGTTTCATTCTGAATTCATAATCCTCTCTCTCTACCGGTCCATGGAAAAATTGTCTTCCATGAAACCATGAAAAATTGTCTTTCCAGTGCCAAAAAGGTTGGGGGCCCCGATCTGGCAAAAAGTCCACTTTCCTTGCAGTGAACTATGACTTCTCTGTTTCCTTCCAGTCTCTCTGACTTCTGACCACACTGCACCACATGTACCTGGAATTCCCACCACTCCCGTTTATGTACAGTGTCCTGCTGTTTCCTTCTCCTGAACTGCACATCCCCCATTTTTCCAATCAGCTAACTCTCACATACGTTACAAGCTTCAGTTCTTGGTATGACTCTCAGATCTGGATTAGGGGTTTGCTGCTCTGCACTGAGCTCTGCTGCCTCTGTTTATTGGCCCACTACCTCACTGGACATTGAGACCTTTGATGGCTCTGACCTCTCTATCCCTAGCTCACAACACAGAAACCAGTGCAGAGGGGGTCTTTAATAGATACGTGTTGAGTGAATGGATTTCTTTCTATTATAGACGGGACAGAAGTCCAGCCAGGGTAAGGGATTTGCTCAAGTGGCACAGCGAGTGATGATAGAGCCTATATTCAAGTTTGGGCTTCAGACTCCAAGAATAGATAGTCCTCTTAGCACAGCCCTCAGGCACTTCCTTGACACTAAAAACCAAGACAGAAAGTGGGTCTACAATAGCCCTTGGCTAACACTGCCATTGTTCTTTTGGAAGTGACATATTTAAACCAGCAGGCTTGAAAGGTTTAGGCCTGAGTGTCAGCCTGAAATGGGTAGAGGTTTCCATGTGGAAATGTGTTTGAGCTAAAAGCCTTCACAGAACATTTTCTCATCTTTTGTTTTTTTTCTTCTTTTATCCTCTCTTATATTCCTTCCTCAGAGGTTGAAGGCAAAGCTGTATATCTCCAGATGACTATTTAAGCACGATGCATATATGCTTTTGCTAAAATGTTAGTGGTCTGAAGAGTAGGCAATAGATTGAAAAGCAAAAGAAAAAAAAAACAAAAACAAAATGAAAGAAAATAACAACAAAAAGATGCTTTGATTTAAGGAGCTGGAGATTGGTGTGTTTCCTCTATTAAAATCTCCAGATGGTTTGCAGCTGAACTTCTATATCCAGGAGTCTTCCGTCACCTGCAAGGCCCCATGCTTTTCTTTACCAGAGCAAGAGTTTCGGTACTGAGCAAGAACCTTGGGTCCCGCTTCCTTAGGCCAGAACTCCTTAGAGTGGCTAAAAGCTGCAAGGGGCCTTGATGGGCAACAAGGTTCAGTAAGAACTGAGAAGAGCCAGGATGTTGCTGGGATGAAACAGACCCGGCTTGAATCCTAGTGCCTCTGATGGCTTATGCAACTTGAACCAAGTGTCTGATCTCCCCAGGCTTCATTTTTCTCATTTCTAAAGTGAGGATAATGCTATTTACCCCCAGAAGATCTTTTTTTTTTTTTTTTCCAAGAGACAGGATCTCTCTCTGTCACCCAGGCCAGAGTACAGTGGCACAATCATAACTTACTGCAGCCTCAAACTCCTGGGCTCAAGTGATCTTCCCACCTCAGCCTCTTAAGTAGCAAGGACTATAGGTATACATCATCACATCCAGCTAGTTTTTAAGTTTTGTTGTAGAAATGAGGTCTTGCTGTGTTGCCCAAGCTGTTCTCAAACTCCTGACCTCAAACCATCCACCTGCCTTGGCCTCATAAAGCACTGGGATTACAGGCATGAGTCAGCATGCACAATCCACTGTCTACTCAGAGGATTGTTTTAAGGAGCCAGTGAAACAGTGCACATCAAGTGCCTAGGTTTTGTGGTTTGGATCACAATAGGTTCTCATATAGAATATGTGTTTCCTTTTTCTCTTTCTGTATTTAGATGTCTTTGAGAACAATCCTATCAAGAGGCCCCTCTTATTAAGCCTTTCTTGCTTCAAAGCTAAAATCTCCAAATCCTTCATCTGGTGTCCTCTCCTGGCATGATATTCAATTCAATTATGGTTATTCTTTTTGAAACAGGGACCACCGGTCTGTGTTCTATTTATAACATCACACAGTTCTGAGTTGCAAGACCAGCTCTACAGCTTACTAGATGTGTGACCTTGAGCAAAGCACGTCTCTTCCCTGTGCTCGTTTTCTGATTTATAAAATGAAGACCTAAGGGCTTCTATGAGAAACAAGATAAATAACAGATGCAAAGAGCTCAGCAGGGGCTTCGCATGTAGCAGGTGCTCTGCATGTGTTTCAACCTTTTCTTACTGTAAACTCACTCTCCTCCAGTCCACATGGTCTGTCTCTCACTTCTGATTCATCCTCAAAGTTTGTAAGTGCTCTCTTGAATAGAAACATTAGAATTTATATTTATTGGTTTTAAATTTGTTGACAATGATGATGAAATTTACTATTCACTGAGTTCCTGCTATGCAGTGCATGTCATGCTAATCTTTTTAATGACTCTATGGAGTAGATGTTATTCCTATTTTACAGATAAAGAAACTGGGACTTACTGAAGGTCAACCAGAACATGACAGAGCTGAGATCTGAACCTAAGTTTCTTTAATACTAAAGTCAATTTTCTTTCCTTTACCATAATCTACTGTGCACTAGCTTATTGAAGTCATTTTATGGGGATATTTGAGAATGGTTTATCTTTATCATGTGTTGCTTTGACCAAAATATCCTAGGTGCCACAGACAATGCTAGAGGTATTAGAGATATCCTCTTTGTTCCAGGAGATATTGGTTAAGGTAGGAAACAACAGCAACTACTAGTACTACCCTAAATGGGGAATGCTGTCATGGAAGCTGGGTTGGATGGGATCCAGGACTGGCTCTGGGCAATCTGACTTTGAGCAAGGCTGTCCTCCTATCCTCTTCCTAACCTTTAACATGATGGATTAGGCCAACTAATCTAAAGGGGTTCTTCCAGCTCTATTTTTCCTGGATCCATGTTTATTTTCTTCATGTGGAAGTCAAATGACAGAATCTGTCTTTGAAATAAAAGAAGAATGAGGAACATATTTTCCATTTTTAGAACCAAAGAGCTACCTTGGAGAGAAGGGGCAGGGGCCAGTTTTTGGACCTCTTGAGGTCAGGAATATGTTCAGCTGGTTATAGTTGTAGGAACAGATTTTCATCCAGCATTGACGTGGTTCTTATGCCGATTGTTACCAGGGAGAAGAGACTACGTAGTAACACTATTAGGAGCTCTGATATCCAGGTCTGAATTTGAATCCTGGCTTTGCCTCTCAGTAGCTTTCTAACTCCGAGTTGGAGTCAATTTTTTTTTATCTGCAAAATTAGGAACTAACAAGCTTTTATGATTGATCAAATAAAATAATGTCTATAGAATATTTAGCACAATGTATCCTACATAGTAAGTGCTCAAAAAAAGAGAAAAGGTTATCATCATTAAGTGAAATGCATTTTTCATAAGCTCCAAGTTTATGTGATACTTAAATGCAGGCTGAATGATTATAGAGGGAGTCACACCACAATGCATTATGTGACTTGTTGTGGTTAAATCTCTTTTTAGTTCCTTGTCATTCTGAGATCTTATGGTTCAAATGAGAACAGATAATACATGAGATTAGGAGTTAAGAGAAATACTGGGTTCTTGTGAGTTATAGTGGTGAAGGCAGTCTTCTGTGAGATGTGAATTCTCTTTGATCTTGACAGTTGGTCTTATTAGATATGTTGGAAAAGTAGAAAGAACAACATATGGGGGAGGGGAATGCATGTGACCTGTCACAAGAAAGAGACAAGTAAATCCGACTGCAGTAGAGGGTTTATAGGCCATCAGGAAAAGTCTCGTTTCTGTTATTTCCTAGAAATATGACACAGTGTCAGTGTCAGGAGAAAGAGGTGAGGAGGAGGGAACAGAGATTTGAGAAAGACCCCTATTTTTAGAAGCAGCGTGACCACCCTTAGACAGCATCCATTCATAGGGTCAGGGTCAGCTGGGGAAGCTTGTAAGGAACTTTGAGTTTGGAAGTCAATAGGTCTTGGTTCATATTCTAGCTCTGTTCCATACTAGTCAATTATACCCTCTGAGCTTCCATTTCCCCCAGTGTCGAGGAAGGATAGCGTTGCCTGGTGCTTACGGTGGGCATAGGCATAAAAGATGTTCTGTAGGTAAAGGAACATTGTCATGGAAGCTGGGAGCAGGGGCATAGCCACGGCAGGCCTATAAACACTGCATATACAACCGTGTTATTCTCCTGCTCCTACGTTCACAAAGTGTGGGCCAAAGTCCGCTGACATCTTCTAGGATAATGGAACAGTGACGTCCTCAGCCAGTTCAGCAGACAAAGGAGCTAGAAATGTCCCTTTCATGGAAACGGGAGGTGACTGGTCCTGATAGTCCTTGGTAGCCATGGAAACTGGCTGTTCTTTTGCTCTGTTCCTTCGCACTCACTGCTTGGCCTTAGCTCTTCTTTGCCACCCTCCAGTTCATCGGTGGTGTGGGCTGAACGTGGCGGTGCAACTAAATAGCCTGTAGACTAATGGGGCTAATAGAGGGATCGGGCACCAGTAGCCTAAAAATTAATGATTTTGGTAAGTCAGCAGCAGGCGATTGATAGTCACCAACGAATCAGAAAGCCCCCGCCACCTTTCCTTTCTCCTTCTCTCTCATTTATTTCTGAGCTGTTCTAGAGCTTTAGCTCTTTTGAATTATCTTCTTTGCTATTTCTCATCTGCCCACCGCAATTTAATCTATTGAGTACAGCATCTTTTTCCTTCACTAACGCATTTCGTCAGCCTGCTAAATATCAGTTAAATCGTCTTTAGCCTCCTGAACTTGCCTGTTGTGCTTACCTTGTTCCTTCTTTTCATATATTTCCTGTGACTTTAAAATTCTATTTTCTTCTAATACTTGGGAAGAAGAAAGATATAGACATTGGTTTCAGACAAAACTGACCATGAAACCTTCCTCTTCCTCTTCCCAGTAATCACTTAAATCTGGTTTTCCCATTTGTAAATAAAGGGTAACCCCTGCCTTGCAAAGTATTGAGAAGTTTAAATAGGATAATATACATACAATATTTAATATAGTGCCTGGCATAAAGGCACCAGTTAATTATTGGGATTTGCTAATGTTCTTTATGAACTTTGTGTAAATTATTAAACTAGATCATTGTTTCCCTACTTTCTTCCACAGAATGATGGTTCTGCAATGTCTTAATACTTTAGGGAAACAGCCAGCTGAATCCTGCTAAACAGAATGTAATATAAAGCTTTTTCGAGGTTTTAGTATCAGATACACACTTGCGTGGTTTAAGAGGGGCGTACGGAATGTAGCATGTCTCAAAATTGTGTGAACATAGAAGTATTTTCTTTTCAAAATCCATCTGGTTTTGTGAGAAATACTACACTGGCTCTTTGATGCATTTGGGTACCTTTATAAGAGCAATGGATGAGGCATCAGAGTGCACAGATTCTAATTCTGTTTTCGTCTCCAGCCAGTGGGGCTTAGGCTGGACACTAGCAGCCTAATTGATATGGAAAGATCACTCAGCTATGAGTCAGGAGACATGGCTTATAGGCCCATTATTCCTCTGGTGTTTGAACATCAGTTCACCTTTAAGACTCTCATTTCTCATGTGTCTGTTGGGGATAACAGCAATGCCTACTCATGGGATTTTGAAGAGTGAGTGAGATATTTGAGAATAATTTGTAAGCTAATAAAAGCTAAAATAATATGATACCATCTCCATCATCTTCATCTCTGACACCATTGTCAACACCTTGTAGTGACCTTTGAACTTGAGGCCCAGCTACCTGCAGTTGCCACAGAGAAATTCAAATAGCCAGCTGTTTGTAGCCCCATTCCATGTCAGCTGTCAGTGGCTTCACTGCACCAGGCTTCCACAATCTAAGCCTGCGCTGTAGGCACGGTCTTTGTCCTAGGAGCAGAGCTAGCAAAAATTCTTCCCAGTGGCTTTGTCAATAATCATTTGGCTCCAAGTAGCACAGTGGGCTGCTTCAGACCAGGTAGTAGTTTCTGGGGCTGAAGGAGGAGGAGAGACAGCCTTTTTTGTTTTCTGCCATCCTTTTAAAGTTCCTCCTTGTGATGGGGAGAGGTTCTTTTGAAGACATGTGGTCAGTATCAGGTGGAATAATGAGGCCAGAACAAGTCCACCTAGAGTCATCACAGGTCCACCGTGCAAGCTGAGGTCCCGAAGCAGCTCAGCAGTTACATCTGTTGCTTCTGCTCTGCTCAGGCTCCATCTAGCAGGTTGACAGAGATGCCAAGGAGGATGGTGGTTAAGAGCCTGGACCCTGACATCAAATGGTTTTTCACTTCAGCCCTATTACCTTTGAGCTGCATGATCTATGGCAAGTGATGGCCTCAGTTTCCTCATAGTGCAAAATGTGAGTGATAATAGAAACCATCTTATGAAGTTTCTGTAAAGATTAAATGAGATACTGCATGAAAAACCTTAGTTATATTGTCCGGCACCTAAGTTAGTAGCTATGTCACCAGTGATAGTGGTAGTGATAATGATGGTGGTGATGATAATTATGGCATCTTTTACTAAGAAAGTCATCTTAAGCAAAACAAATCTATACAGAATACAATAAAATGACTCAAAACGTGACTTTAGAGAAACCACATAAAGCTATTGTTTGGTTTGAGGAAAGAAAGCTCAAGGCAACCTAATTTCTACTTTTAACTAAATAGCTGCCCTGGGAAGGAGATATTAAATACATCCTGTTTAACTTGGACAGCAGAAGCTCACTCATAGAGTGAGATCCAAAGGCGGTTTAGACATTAAACTGTCTGAGAATAGAACTGAGCTTAGCAGGGGTTGAGTTTGCTTTCTCTGCAAGTACGCAAATAAGAGTGGATGAACACTTGCCCAGACCTTATTAAGGACAAATCTATGGATGATAAGATATTGGGGAAATAACATATCCTTTAAAGGATACCATAGATATCCCATAGTCAGAGAGCGCAAGAGATTAGTTCATGACAGAGATGCAGATGGAGGGATGGGAGAGACATGGACCCAGGTGTGCAAGATAAAGGAAAATATGCCCCATATTGAGACATCCCACTAAAGCAGTGCATGGAAACCCCTGATATAAGAGACAGGCTAGAGGATATGGAGCCATATACCTTGGAGTTTCTGAGAAAGCCCCAATTTCAAATATTCTTTCTTTCTGCCTCCAGCATGACACTTGCACTTGTCAGATGACATGTCCCAATTTCAGTTTCCAGAAATACGGCAGAGAGGCAGAGACAGCAGAGCTCAGGTGCTGCGGAATCCCACAAGGCATTCAATGAGGTTAATGAGGCACTCAGCAATCTACTGTGGTCACCCTGATATACAGGCAGATTGGCGGCCTTGGCAGGGGCATTTTTCTATGATTTCTGACCAGGCAGGCACCAAACCTTGCCAGAAATAGTGAGTGAATCAATTTTCCAGAAGAAAAATAACAATAGCAGCATTCCAATACTGACATCTCTTGGTAGAAAGGGAAACAACATTTAAGCATTCGCTCATTCATTCATTCAATAGATGTTTATTGAGCACCTACTATATTTAGGCATGCTATAGGCACTGGAAATAGAAGAGCATAAAATATGAGGTCTGGCATGTAGTACTTGCACATTAAATAGCTATTGATTGAATGAACTAATTCCCAGTTAAAAGCATTGAATCTCAGATGTGACATGACTTATCCATGGGGGCCCGCAGGTAAGTGTGAAAGTTAGGATTCCAGCATGAGCAACAGTATCACATATCCTGCTGATGCCCATGTAGGTGCCAACTGTTAGAAAGGGAGGTTTAAAGGAAATGAGATGGAAGGAAGTACACAGAGAGCTACCAGAGCCCTAACTATGTATCGGACTTGGTGCTTCGTGCTGTAATTATGACCTCCCATTTAATACACACAGCTTCTTTATCAGGGATTATCACTTCCCTTTTACAGATTAGGAAACTGAAGCTCTGAGAGTTTACATAACTTGCCAGAACTTAGGCAGGTATCAAATGGAAGACTTTGGATTTATATATCCACATCTAGAACCAAAGCCCAGGCTGGGCACAGTGGCTCATGCCTGTAATTCCAGCATTTCGGGAGGCTGAGACAGGCAAGATCACCTGTGGTCAGGAGTTTAAGACCAGCGTGGCCAACATGGTGAAACCCTATCGCTATTAAAACTACAAAAATTAGTCTGGTGTGGTGGTGTGTGACTATAGTCCCAGCTACTCCGGAGGCTGAGGCAGGAGAATTGCTTGAACCTGGGAGACAGAGGTTACAGTGAGCCAAAATCGTGCCATTGCACTTGAGCCTGGGTGACAGAGTGAGACTCCATCTCTAAATAAATAAATACCAAAGCCAGCCTCTTTCCCCATCCTAAGTGGCCTTTCTACCTGCTGGGCTTCTTCACACCAATGTCTCCAGTTTCTAGAATCCCTTTCCCTCATCTCAACAGCATTTGCCACTTAAAGAAATAAATTACTTCTCAGCCTAGAGACCTGGTCTCTTGTGCTTTGGGGATCTCGGGAGGAAGTCCATGGGAGTGTAGCAGCTTTAAGTTTTCCACACACAAGGGTCTGATGGGGTTAGATCTATTTTTTCATTATAAAATGTGATTGATTCAATTCCAAATTTAACTTAAATTTGATTTTCTCCTCTCAACCTGGCTTTTTCAAACCAAGAATCAATCAAACCCCAAATTATAGGCAATGTGTGGATCAACAGTGTGAAGTTATTTCCGGTCGAATTTCTCAAGCAATGCATTTTATCCCATTCTTTGCTGCCATGAGAGGAGTTGAGGTGTAAGAGGGAGGGAAAATGGAAGGAAAATTAGATTATTAAGTTTCTCCAGTCCCAGCAATCAATACACCCTGGTGGAATACTATTCCTACAGCACAGCTTATTCCCCTGCAAGTAATGGGGAGGGAACCGCAAATGGGGATGTGAATGAGGGAGAACTGTGACCTCAGCCTTCTGGAAAAAAAAAAAAAAGAAAAAGAAAAAGAAAAATTCATGTAATACGATCTGCAGCTATGATTTATTTAGCTCTTTTTTTTTTTTTTTGGTAATTACATATGATATCTTATTTAGTCCTCCTATCAGCTCTGAAAGAAGACCTCTGTTCCCATTTTTCAGATGGAAATATTTTTTCTTATTAGATTTACGGATCAGTTGGCAAGTGTCACATGGAGATTCTGTGGGTAAGCCAGGATTTGAACATAGGTATGCCTGGCCCCAAAGGCCACACTTTCTACGTGAGGATATCCTGGGACCTTACTCCATGATAAAGTAGGAAGTGGTAGTGATACAGGGGAAAGGCTGGAACAGGAGTAGTTCGCATCCAGTCTCTGTAACATACAAAATTGGGTGATCCTAATACAAGTCATTTAATTGCTCTATACTTCTGTTCTCTATAAAATGGAAATGATGGAGATGCTTTGCTGAGAGGAGTAAATGAGGTAATTCTTTGCCACTAACATGTAAGATTCAAGTCCTTTGGCTATTTTGTTTACTATTATTTTCCCCATGCCTTTAACAGTGCCTCAAAAGACTTGATGTTCAATGAAAATTGGTTGGATTGGTAAATGAATAGATGGATGGAGAGAAGGATAAGTGCTAGGCACACTGCCTAGATCATAGTAATCGCTCAGCAAATGGAGTTTTCCTTTTCTGTCTCTGCATCTTACAACAGCAGTGCAATAAGGAGCCTGCTTAGGGAGGGGGTATTATGGGAGAGATAGTTTCCACCTCGTGGCCGTCTGTAACCCCTACTCAGAGCTAAGTGCCTATGTTCACCTCACTGAGCCAGGAACTCTTAGTAAGTCACCTTGGTTTGAGTCCCACTGTGAAGTTTCTGCCAGGTCCGGTTGCCATGGCAACTCCTCACACTCCTTGGCTGCTCCGTGGGCATCTGGCCTTAGTGAAGGCTTGACCTGCATGCTTTCTTCCTCCTGGACTTCAGAGACAACTGTGGTGATTCAGACATTCTCTGAGTAAATGGTTGCCCCACAGTCCTGTTCATTCTCACTCCCACTCCCACTTTCTCCTTCTTGTGTCCTTCTCTTCATTTTTTTTTTCTCTTTTTGTCTTCTG
Source organism: Plecturocebus donacophilus (assembly GCA_004027715.1). Lineage (NCBI taxonomy): Eukaryota > Metazoa > Chordata > Mammalia > Primates > Pitheciidae > Plecturocebus > Plecturocebus donacophilus. The sequence continues at coordinate 71,091 of PVKP010007068.1, forward strand.
CTGCTGGAAGAATAATTGAATTCCTAATATGTTCTGAGAATGTGTTGGACAAATAGGTAAGTCCTAGTTTCTGTTATCAATGATGAGACAAACGCCAATATCTAGTTTGGAAATTACCAATTACCAAGGGCCTACTATGTGCCACAAACTATGTTAGGCATTGGACATTTGTTGACTCCTTTAGCTCTTACAACACCCCGGAAGGCTAAGTCATGTTACTATTTTCTAGGTGAGAAAACTAAGAGCCAATAAACTAATGTGACTTCACTTCCCACTTGATTTTTAAAGACTCTGGGTTACTGTGAAGTTTTAAATGACATAGGAGATGCGATTTAGTTCAGCAGGGCCCAGGGAGATAGTATGAGCAATTCTATCCCTGCTCCTCAGCCCTTTTTCCCCAGACCAGAAATTAGCCCTGTGTAGCCTGGGTAGTCCATTTCTTATAGTTTGTTAATTACTGAAAGAAAGGTCTTGGCCACATACACCTCTGCTGCTGTGTGGACCAGGAATGAGATATCCCTTCTAAGGGATACACAGGGTGTTATTATCCATGACTCACTGTGCAGTGTCTGTTCCCTGATACAGGGGCCTCTCACTACCTTTCACATCTCATCCTCTGGAACTGTCTTGTCTTCTCAAGAATTTATTCATGCTGGACTCATCATTACATATTTTTCCCCCAGAATAGACTCCATAAAACCTAGATCAAAAATTCAGTGCTGGCCAGGCACGGTGGCTCATACCTGTAATCCCAGCACTTTGGGAGGCTGAGGCAGGTAGATCACTTGAGGTCAGGAGTTCAAGACCAGCCTGTCCAACATGGTGAATCACTGTTTCTACTAAAAATACAAAAATTAGCTGGTTGTGGTGGTGTGTGCTTGTAAGTCTGAGACGGGAGAATTGCTTGAACCCAGGAGGGAGTCTGAGGCAGGAGAATTGCCTGAATGCAGAAGGCAGAGGTGGAGGTTTCAGTGAACTGAGACTGTGCCACTGCACTCCAGCCTGGGCAACAAAGTGAGACTCTGTCTCAAAAAGAAAAAAAAAAACAAAAACAAACAAACAAACAAACAGTGCTGCTATTAACTATTATTTTAGGGGTTTTACTAAATGACTAGGCTGGGGTAACAGGTTGACATTTTAAGGTGAGATTTATGCGAGGTGCCAAACCCTAGTCCGTCTTTTTAGTAGGTAACATTGATGTTAGATTATTTATACTCTTTAGTTTCTAAAATATTTGTACTATATTTTATTTATATTTACAAATATTTATTACAAATATGTATGAAACAGCTTCTTGTGGCACTCAAATAAGAGATAAAACATACTCCTTTTTTTTTTTCCTGTAGTCATTTTAGGTTTAGAGATTGCCCATCTTTGGACACCAGAGTCATATTTTTAATTTACTCTTCTATTTAACATTTATTCTGTACCTACAGTAACCACAGTCTCATGGATAGCTCCTCCCATAAGACATGCATTGTCCTAGGACTGAGAAAAAAGACAAGGGTCTTATCCTTAAATTAAATAACTTCTGGGTTCTAGATGGTGATTTGGCATGAGAGACACAAAGATGAGGAAGGTGGGATCTTCTCCCTTAAGCAGGTTCTGTTGTATGGCCATTGTTGGATGTTGGCTAGAATGCTTTTTGATTGGTCAGCATCTGTGTTATGTTGGTTGCTTGTTACTATCATTTATGGGAGTCATCATGCACTTACTGAGATTCTGAAATGAGCCAGACACTGTGCTATTCACTCGGACACAGTGGTGAGCAAAAGACGCTGCTTACCTTCAAGGAGTTGGCTATTTACTAGACTCTAGGGTTTAATAAGGTATGTGGGGAAACACAATGAATATGGGTAGTTTATCTACCAAGAGCATAAGAAATTTATATATATGGTGAGTCTCAAAGAGTGACATGGTGACAAGGAAACAAGTGGATTTTTATCCAAAAGGAACACTACCTACACTAATGTTCACATGATGAAGAGTGTTAATTTAGGAGCACTGTAGTAATTCAACCCTGCTAGTCATTGGGTTGAGTGGGAGAGAGCACGGGAGGTATGAGTGTTGTGAGTCTTCATGAAAGGCCTTGGATGCCAGTCTAATGAATATAGATCATACCCTGTGACTAGATGCTGTAAAGCAACTTGAGAGATTTCAGCAGCGAGTACAGTGAACAGGTATGAGCATGCCTCCCTTATCCCACAAGCAAACAGACAATAGAAGAGATTAAGGAAGGGGGGTGAAAATGCTAAGGATGTAGAATAAATAAGACTACACAACTGTTCAGATACTGTAAAGGAGGAAGACAGAAACTCAAAGATGACATCTCAGTTTCTGGCCAGTTTAATGGCAGTGCTTTCAATAAGCTGAGGCTCCCAGGAGGAGGAGGCTTTAAAGAGAAGATAATGTACCCTGTTTTGAACGTGTTGTTATATATTTGACATGCTAATGGGATGGCCACAGAAAGATGTCCAGGAGATGAGGGGAAGAGGTTTGCTTAAAAGAAGAGCATAGGAGGTAAAAGAAATTTGGGAGGCATTGCTCTAAAACTGGTAAGCAAAACCTTGAAGAACAAAGCCTAAAGAATGAGAAATGAACGGAGACTCAAAACAGCCTCCATAGAATTTCGTTGTTGGCTCAGCATCCTCTAGCTGTGCAGATTCAATCTACTTTTCCTATTATATCCATAAAATTGTCTTTAATTTTCAGAGGCAAAACCACCCTCCCCACTCTGTGCCCTCTCTTCTAGGTCATAACACAATTTGTCTTAGAATCTAATTAGCCATGGATAAGCTTGACTTTTCCCCCTAGCCTATAAACTCCTAAAGAGGAGAGATGATTCTTCTGCTCTGTGTGTCTCTCACATAGTAGCTACTCAGTAAAGCCTTGTGAGATTAATTTGAACTGATCAGCTTCTAACCATGAAACTCTTCTAAATGACAGGCATTTTATACAAATCATGCTGCGTAATTGTCACGAGAACCCTGTGAGATATTTATTGTCTTCATGTTACACATAAAGAAACTGAAATTTGAAAGATGGAGATCACACAGCCAAGGAGGGCCAAAGTCCAAATTTGAACCCAGTGTTCTAACTCCAAAGCCCATGCTTATTTTGCTAAGCTCTACTGAATTTAACAGTGTGATGTCTTCTCACTTGCCTCTAAGGAGAATGGAGGGCTTAATATCATCTAATTGTTATCAAGAATGACCAACCAAATTGGGAAGGGAAGAGTGAAAATTACCACAAGTTTCAGGAAGCCTATTTCTTTTATGTTTACCCAAAGGAATAAGAAGCCCATTTTGCAGAGTGTTAAACCAAGGCCCAACGAGGGCCCACTGAGGTCACATAGCAGGCACAAAGGTTAGAAAACATGTTTTTTATTTTATTTTATTTTTTCAGATTCCCAAGTGAAAAATAATAGAATTCCCAAACTTGAGACCACTCCCATTTCTTCACCTCATGGAATTATGTGTCTTTCTGTGTGTTTGTGTTACCAGGTTTGCTGAAAAGCCCAGTGAACAAGACAGCCCTGACACTGATTGCTGTGAGCTCCTGCATCTTGGCCATGGTGTGTGGCAGCCAGATGTCTTGTCCACTCACTGTGAAGGTGACTCTGCATGTGCCTGAGCACTTCATAGCAGATGGTAAGAGCCGAGCATTGCAGATGCTCCACACTCACTCAGCACCTTGCACCCCTGGCTGGTCAAATGTTTCTATGTATGGCCCAATCTTGGAATTGTTAATATATATATTACAGGGGAAAAAAAAGAAGCATCTAAAGACCTTGGAAGAGGATCTTATCATTTGGAGTCTGGATTATTTGAATTAAATATCACTTTTATTTATTTTTTATTTTACTTTAAGTTCTGGGATACATGTGCTGAACATGCAGGTTTGTTACATAGGTATACATGTGCCATGGTGGTTTGCTGCACCTATCAACCGGTAATCTAGGGTTTAAGCCCTGCATGCATTAGGTATTTGTCCTAATGCTCCCCCTCCCCTTTCCCCCCACCTCCTGACAGGCCACAGTGTGTGATGTTCCCCTCCCTGTGTCCATGTGTTCTCATTGTTCAACTTCCACCTATGAGTGAGAACATGTGGTGTTTCATTTTCTGTTCCTGTGTTAGTTTGCTGAGGATGGTGGTTTCCAGCTTCATCCATGTCCCTGCAAAGGACATGAACTCATTCTTTTTTATGGCTGCATAGTATTCCACGGTGTATATGTGCCACATTTTCTTTATCCAGTAAACACTGCTTTTATCCTATGAGCAAGAATAAAGTTTATTAAATAAAGGAAGAATTCAAATGTGAATGCAGAAAGATTGAGCTACTTCAGAGAACATACTGATTCTTATGCTTGTGAATCCATTTCAAAGTAAAAATGCCCCCCAGAGAGTATTTGCTAATTAAAAACATGACAAGAAAGATGGTATAAATTTTATTAGAATTTCCTGAATGTCCTGGATAATATTCATATTCTCATTCCCTGTAAATGTACTTTACAAGTATCTTATGTTCTACCATTTACTTTTTACCCAATTAAATTGAATTAATGAGACACTGTAGCCCCCACAGTCATTAGCAAAGCATGGTCCAAGACCCTGATTAACGTGCTTGCTATCTATTGCTAAAGTGCCCTCCAGAAAAGTTGCTCCAGTTTACATACTCCAGGATATGTTGGTGTCTGTTTCTCCAACACTTGTAACATGGCATCACCATCTTTAGATATACTGAAATTTAGCATCATTCTAATGAAGAAGGCATACCTTAACTCTGCAGTTGTGCAGCTTAATAAATTTTTAGTTTCAGAACTTTTTATACTTTAAAAATTGTATGCATTTTATACTTTTAAAAATGTATATGTCTTGATGAGTTTGAAATACCCATGAAATCATTATTATAAGGAATGCCATAAACATAACCATCACCTCTAAAAGTTTCTTCTCACTCTAATTTTTTGTGATAAGGACATGTAACATAGGATTACATATGAATCAACCCAGATAATATTATAGAATATTTCCAGCACCTCATAAGGTTTCCTTGTGCCGCCTTCCAGTTAATGCTCTGTAGGGGCAATAAACGTTCTGACTTGTAACACCATATTAGTACCATTAATTCTTAAAAATAGTTTTGCATTTTGATATGTATTTAATGTTTCTGAAATCCTTACCCTCTATTTGCCAGTTTTCCTTCAAAGAAACTTGATTTTATCTCCAATGTTTAAGTTTCAGTGTTCAGAACTTAGCACCATCTGTTCAGTATATTGTGACCAGAGAAAAGTGGAACTTTTATCCCACAACCCATGTTTAAAAACACCCCAAATTCTATCAGTGCATCCTGATTGTTCCACTTCACCATATTGCAGAAACCACTACTTGTTTTTCACTTGGACTGCAAGTAAGTTCATATACGATCAGAGCTTAGTATTTCTTATTTCATATACATTCAGTTGATATTCAGACCTATGTACCAGACTTTGGTTCATCTTTGATGAATCATATGTGCACATAAGATAGGTAAACATGTGGTGGGGAAGATGGTAGGGAATGGTGTAGGAAGGCAGAAGGAACAAAATTACAGAAGCAAGCTGTTTCATAGATTATGCAGCTAGAAGAATTGCCAGAACCTGGATGTGGCCAGAATATAGTGACGGAGGAGCAAGAGTGATGGCCACTGAGTTGGAAAAAAACAGTAGAGCATGTATTAACTTCTACAAAATGCATGTCTCCCACCTTTTATCTCTCAGCTGTCACTACTCATTAATTGCGGAATGTTAAGCCTTAAAGATATTCAAGTTTTACGTATTTATTTTCATACATGTAGAAATTGAATCCCTGAGAGAATAACTTGCTTGAGGTGAAATAGTTTAATAACTAAGAGCACAGGCTTTGGAAAAATATAAACATTAATCCCAATGCTTGTTCTGTTATCTGCCACTTTGATAGCCAAGTGAATTCACCGGAGCCAATTCACCTTGAATTCTGAGTGAATTCAGCCAGGTGAATTTACTCAGATTCACCTCTCTGAGTCTCTGTCTCTACATCTATAAGAGGTGGATAGCAGTAGTACCTATCTCATCAGAGTGTTCTGAAGACTACAGTTCCTGTTCTTTATCATGTTCGTCAAATTTTCAGACAGCATGTGACTGAGAAATAGCCAACAGCTGGGAAAGAACAAAATCAAGAGACTACCCAAGAGAGCTGCAAATGATCTTGATGATTTGGAAGGACAGACCCAAGTGCGGTGAATTAAAAGCTGCCCTTTCTCAGTGCTCCCAGTGTCATAAACTAAAAATTTTATAACAGCCTGTGGAATTCCAGTCTGTTTCTGTCTCTAGACTGGAATCTCTGTGAGGGCAGGAATTATGTCTTTGGGGAGGAAATATTGTATTCCCAGTGATAAGCAAGGTGCCTGGTCCATAATGGTTGTTCAGCAAATATGTGTTCAGTGAGTGAATGTTGCCTGAATTAAAGCTGAGTTGTGTTCATTATTCTATGGGCTCCTTCTAATAGATCTCTAATCATACAACAGATGCTGAATCAAAGAAAATTAAGGCAGATGATGTGTAGAGATCAAAGATGTTTTAAAATGTACCCATGATGTTTTAAAATGTACTCAGGATTTGTCTGCAGATATGGAAAGGACTGTTGTGAAAAGAAGTTTTCATACTCAGAGATCTCAGATACACAATGCACAGCACACCATGTGGGAAAGCACCCGGATCTATCAGAAGACAGAGGGAGCAAGTGGAAAGCATGGGCAAGAGCCTGTATTGTGGTTATTGCAGGAAGAAATGGGTGAGGTAGTGTAAGCAGAGTAGACAGATTTGTGATAGGCTACTTTGAATTAACTTTGGTAGGCTCTGGGGTTTTGGAGCTGCTCCTGATTGCCTGGTATCTGGCCCTAGGATGATGAAGGGAGAGGAGATTCTTTCCCAGTGTGATAAGCCACATAGAGGAGATGATTGGAGTGTAGGCTCTGGATTGGTTAATTTTCATATGAAAGGCGTGCTCCCCAGACAAGTCTTTTGCTTTCTGTAAGATATGACTATCCCTGGAGGTGGGTAGGGGCTCTCCCCAGTCACGAGGCTCAGATGCCAGAGCATCAAGCATACAGAAAATAAGAAAAAATAATTAATACAAAAAAATTAGAAATAACTATGGAGTGTACACATCTTAGAGATGTGATGGAGCAAGCTTAGAAGACAGCATTGGGAAGACCTTGTCCACAGTATCTTAGTCTCCAGGCACAATGGAATCTCCATCCCTTATATGCCATAATATCTTAGTAGGATTGTGTCCTTGCAAATGAAGTAGGTTTTGGTTTGTATCTCAATTTTGTTGCTTATTTACTGTGAAACATAGAAGAGTCAAGTTAGCTACCTGAGTCTCATTTTTCTCATCCATCTGGAAAATAAGGATTATTATGAGATGATTGAATGTCATAATGTATGTAAAGTGCCTAGTAGAGTGTCTAAAACATTGTGATAGCCCAACAAATGGTAGCTGTTATTACTCTTATTATTAAAATAGTTTGTAAAGAGAGAGACTTCAGAAGCTAGAACATGGCAATGCAAGAAAATATAGAAAACCAAATAGGTGAATTTAGCTACCCTCAGTGAGGTGAATGGAAGAGGAAGTACGTTATATGTTCTGTTCTAGCTGAAAGTGACTTTCCCACTTGAAGACATTAACACTTGAAAGTCCTCCATCTCTGGGGCTCAGCAGGAATCCTGGGAGCAGCTAGCCCCTGAAGCCAGGTGGACAACGTGTCTGGTAATTCCAAGCAAGCTCACCTTCCCCAGCATGATCCCAAAGCCTCCTTTGGCAGAAACTCTATGGGAATTGCTCATCTCATTCCTCCAACAGCTCTCCAAAGTGGTCTTTATTATCCACTTTTGGCAGATATAGAAACTGGGATGCGAAGGGGAGTAGAATCCAGTCTTCTGTAGGAGTAGAGAAGGATCTAGAAAATTGTTTCTTTTTAATTTATTTATTTATTGCATTTTAGGTTTTGGGGTACATGTGAAGAGCATGCAGTATTGTTGCATAGGTACACACGTGGCACTGTGGTTTGTTGCCTTCCTCCCCTTCACCTATATCTGGCATTTCTCCTCATGCTATCTCCCCCCAACTCCTCACCCCCCACTGTCCTTCCCCTATTTCCCCCCAACAGACCCCAGCGTATAGTGCTCCCCTCCCTGTGTCCATGTGTTCTCATTGTTCAACAC
>PVKP010007069.1:0-79197 GCA_004027715.1 Plecturocebus donacophilus
GTTTTCCTGAATAATATCCTGAAAAATATTTTCCAACTTAGATTCATTCTCTTCATGACATTCAGGTACACCGATCAATCATAAATTAGGTCTTTTCACATAGTCACATATTTCCTGGAGACCGCTCATTCCTTTTTACTCTTTGTTCTCGAATCTTGTCTTCTCATTTCATTTCATTAAGTAGGTCTTCGAACTCTGATAACCTTTCTTCTGCTTGATCAATTCGACTGTTAAAACCTGTGCATACTTCGCGAAGTTCTCTTATTGTGTTCTTCAGTTCCGATAATTCCCTTATATTCGTTTCTAAATTGTCTATTCTTGTTAGGATTTCGTCAAACCTTTTTTCAAGGTTCGTAGTTTCTTTGCATTGGGCTAGAACTTGTTCTTTTAACTCAAAAAAGTTCCTTATCATCCACCTTCTGAAGCCCATTTCTGTTAGTGGAACGCACTCATTCTCCATCAGGCCTTGTTCCCTTGATGGTGAAGAACTGTGGTCTCCTGTAGAGGAGAAGCATTCTGCTTCTAGGTATTCTCAGCTTTTTTACGCTGGTTCCTTCCCGTCATTGTAATTTTATCCACCTGTCATCTCTGTAATTCCTACTTTCAATTTAGGTCTCTGAGTGGATGTCCAACTTGTTGATTCCCAACACCGAAATCTGAGCAACCCACTGCGCCGGCTAAAACTGTGGCATTAAGATTCGTGGTGCTTTTCTGCTCGGGGGATCTTCGGTCTGGCTTCGCTCTTGAATCCTTATTTCAATCATGTAAATAGGCAACTGTGCCTTCCTGGAGATCCAAACATCGATCAAAAGGGAAGCTAGTCCCGTTTACTCTGCACCGAGAACCGCCACGCCGGCCACAAGAGTCGCACTGGTGACTCGTGGGGCTTCTCTGCTGGGAATCCTAGTCCATAAGCAACAAAAATTTTTCTAAAAATGTGGCGTCCTCTCTTTCTGTGCACTTTCTCTGGGAGCTACAATCCTGAGCTGCTAGTAGTCGGCCATCTTGGATCTCTCTCCCAAAATCTTACTTTTAAAAAATGTTTTCCTTTGTGAATATTAAATATAATTCAGGCTACATGATAAGCTTCTCCTTTTTTAAAAATTAAAATATCTGAGGACATACTTTAAAGATGTGTGGCAATAAAATCTAGATGCTAAATACGTCTTTGTTATAGACTTTCTGTTGATGTTTAAACCAAATAAAAGTACTTTAAAAGTTTATTTTCTCTCTGTCAGAAGCATTAAGGTATATTGTTGTGTCCCCATCTTATCTTTACTATTTTCTCAGTGTAGCATAAGGAAATATAGAATATCTTATAATTGACTATCCTCTTGATATAGCAAGTATATTATTTAACCAGGTCATATTATCATCACTAACCCATGAAAAGTAACTTACATATAAGTATATTCAAAGACAAGGTTATATTTTAAATCTTAGTTAAAAAATGAGAACACATGGACACACGGAGGGGAACATCACACACTGGGGCCTGGTGGAGAGTGGGGAACAAGTGGAGGGAGAACATTAAGACAAATACCTAATGCATGTGGGGCTTAAAACCTAGATGACGGTTGATAGGTGCAGCAAACCACAATGGTACCTGTATATTTATGTGACAAACCTGCATGTTCTGCACATGTATCCCAGAACTTGAAGTCAAATAAAAAAAAATACAGAAATCTTTTGCCAAGAACAAACTTTATCATTCTGCAAGTGTCCTTCTTCCTAACTTCCTTCTTAGATGGACAGAAGCAGAAATATTACTTGATGATAAAATCAAATAATTAAAATCTTCTCAATGAAGGTTTATATTCTTAAAATTTGTAGGAATTCAAATAAAATATCAGATATGACCCTTGATTTCAAGGAGATGAAAATCTAGGTGAAACAATCTGTTTTATTTACACATCAAAATAATTACAATTGATGTACCCAAGTAGTTTCCACTAACAGAATGTAAGATAGTTGTCCTTGACTTGAGGAATTCGGGATCATTCCAGAAGCAGGCAGTAGATACACTCCAGGGAGGGAAACAAACAAACACCACAACCACTCTTTTACCAAATGCAATTCTTATCTATTTTTATACAGAAGGTAATGGATTAATACAGGATGTCTAGGAGTGCCACAATTCCCTGTGACCTTTACCCTCGGCAATCCAACAATATTCTGTTCTCCTATGATGCATTACAGACACAATGCAACTTCCAATGGAGGGATTTCACTATGTCAGAGTGGCTTCTGACTGCACTCAAATGCTGAGAACAGGGTTCCATAGGATCAATGTTTTTCCCTGTTTTTAAACCACAGCCTATTAATTGCATACAAAGAGCCTAAAACTGGGATGATTCAGGAATCTGTTTTTATCCTAATAAGGTTGAGGATGGTGGTGGATAGGATGACTGACACTATGCATGGATTGAGCTGTACTCATAGATAAAATTTTGTCTACCCCAAGAATCTTATATTGAAGACCTAACCCCCTACTGTAATTGTATTTAGAGATAGGGCCTTTAAAGAGGTAATTCACATTAAACGATGTCATAAGGGTGGGCCCTAACTCAATAGGACTGGTGTACTTAAGAGAAAGAGACATCAGGGATGCACATTCACATGGAGAAAAGGTCATGTGAGAACACAGCAAGAAGACAGCCATGTAGTTTATTAACTGGCTTATGTTACACTTCACGGTTAGTGTTTGAAGATATCTTCTGGTGGCCAGTCACAATTCTCCTCTGATCTCAACCTTTTCAGAGTCTGATTAGCTTTTATCGTATATATTAGTCTGCTAAGACTACCATAACAAAATATTAGAGTGGATGACCTATTCAACAGATAACCATTTTCTCACAATTCTGGAGGCCATAAGTTCAAGATCAAGGTGTTGACAAGTTTGGTTTCTCTTGAGACCTGGTTCATTGGCTTCTGGGTGGCTGCCTTCTTGCTGTGTTCTCACATGGCCTTTTCTCTGTGTTCATGTGTATCCCTGGTGTCTCTTCCTCTTCAGGTAAGTACACCAGTTCTATTGAGTTAGGGCTCACTTTTATGACATAGTTTAATGTGGATTATCTCTTTAAAGGCCCTGTCTCTAAATACAATTGCAGTAGGGGGTCAAGACTTCAACATAAGATTCTTGGGGTGGACAAAATTTCATCTATAATGGTATATTTACATGATTTATCACCAGAACTAGTAACTTATTTTGAGTTATCTTATTACCAAAAGAGCAATTCAAAATCCAGCATATTTTCAGTTAAAAATTGGTAGTATTTTTTTCTGCTAAAACACAAACTTAAAATCTAAACAGTAGCAACAGAAAGTTCACTTATTTGTCTATAATATATAACAATTGCTCTCATTTCCCATTTTGCAGGTAAAGGGAATCACGCATATGTCTTTGTTAGGTAGCCCCTCTGTGTAATACTAGGTTTTGTATAATAGCATATAATACTCTCAAATGAAGTGCCATGGACAGTATTATTCCTGAGTTCTGAAAAAATAGGCAAGATTTGTTTACTACTGTGGAGAAGAATTTCCAGAGCTGGCTTTGCAGACTGAATCACAAGCAGAAACCAAGTGTGAATGATCTGTGATTCCTTCTGGTCTTTCAGTATTAGTGACATAGATGTTCTTAGTGTCACATCTGTGGATTGAAATAAATTCTCTATGTATTTGTTCATCTGGATACATTGAAATATAGAGAGCAAAGGAGATTAGCTGAAATAATCACATGAAGCTAAAGCCATTTTCAGTCCTCATAATTTCAACAACAGAAAATGGCATACTATGCCAGGATATGTGGAAAACAATACAAACACAGAAAAACACAAATGTTTGTTATACCACCAAAACTTCAGAAAAGACAGAACACTTACATAAAGATAAGCCCTGAAGTATAAAAGTTTTTACAAAAATATTATTAGGCAAATGAATATGTATGATGATGAGAAATAATAAATAGATAATAATTTCATTCAGCTTTTTTATATTGTATTCCTAGTTATGTAACATTTTTAATTTCAGTGAATGCTTATATAAATGATAGATCAAAATAATTTATCTATGATCAAAATATGACTAGTAAAATGTTAGTTTTTACAGACAAATTTAAAATGTACATCTCATGATATGTTGTAAAGCATCATTCTGTGTCAGTATTTTTATTACAGAAAGACTTTGGGTATAATGTAAACATAATTTCATATGGCATCTTCTTAGCGCATTGCAGAAAACAGTACTACTCTTCCAGACTATTTGGTAGTCATATTGTTTTTCTCATCCCTCTCATGTCACAAGTCATAAAAGCCATTCACTCTGTCACCAATATCCATTTTTTATAAGAATTTTAATATTATGCATTTCTGCTTTTTGAATATATAAAGTAATATAGCCCTAAAAATTGGCTTTTGGATAGTATAATTCTAACTCCACTGCCTGAATTGTTCCTTATTCTCCTCTCTTTGACAATGTAAATAATTTACTTTGCTTACTTATATGTTACATGGAAAGATTTAAGATATTTACTTATTATAATTTATTATAATTCTCATATATATGTGTATATATAGATCAACATATCCTCAAGCTCGGAGATGCTTTACTTAAACCAGTTTTGTCCTACAGTAAGTTTTTTTGAATTTCTTATATACTGTTCTATCTCCTTTGTGATCCCTATTCTATAACATTAGACTGTCACACACAATAAATTATAAGGCAAATTGACAAACTGCAACAATCTAATTCAATGTGCAGCTGCACTTGAGTACATCACTGCTATCTTTTTTGACAATGAGAACTTATTGGCTCTTTCAAAGATAAATAGTTTCAGTATCAGTAAGTAAAGACTGAGACTAATATTAACCTAAGAGCATTATTAACTGAATGTTCATGTAAAAAATAAGATCATATTCAATTCATTACTTCCTAAACACATTTATAGATAAGAAAAACTCAAAGGATTTTTTAATAATAAATTATCTATCTTTTTAAAGGTTAAAAAGTAAAGCTCATTTCATTCTTCTCTGTTAATGATACATATGATAATAGCATGTATGGAAAATAATCTTTTCTAAAGCTATGCCTACCTCTCATATATTTATATTGAGTAATGTAATCTCCACTATATTCTGAATATTTTTAAATTGTAATCTGAATTACTTCTGAATTAACTGAGTAATTAGATGTTTTTATTTTATTTATTATCATTATTTTTTATTATTATACTTTAAGTTCTGGGGTACATGTGCAGATCATGCAGGTTTGTTACATAGGTATGCAAATTCCATGGTGGTTGGCTGCATCCATCACCCCATCATCTATATTAAGTATTTCTCCTAATGCTATTGCTCCCCTAACCCCCAACCCCTGACAGGCCCTGGTGTGTGATGTTCCCCTTCCTGTGTCCATGTGTTCTCATCTTTCAACTCCCACTCATGAGTGAGAACATGTGGTGCTTGATTTTCTGTTCTTGTCTTAGTATGGTGAGAATGATGTTTTCCAGCTTCATCCCTGTCCCTGCAAAGGACATGAAATCATCCTTTTTTATGGCTGCATAGTATTCCATAGTCAGTATCTACCACATTTTCTTTATCCAGTCTATCATTGATGGGCATTTGGGTTGGTTCCAAGTCTTTGCTATTGAATAGTGACACAATAAACATATGTGTGCCTATGTCTTTATAACAGAATGATTTATAATCCTTTCGGTATATACTTAGTAATGGGATTGCTGGGTCAAGTGTTATTTCTAGTTCTAGATTTTTAAGGAATCTTCACACTGTCTTCCACAATGGTTGAACTAATTTACACTCCCACCGACAGTGTAAAAGCATTCCTATTTCTCCATATCCTCTCCAGCATCTGTTGTCTCCTGACTTTTTGATAATCAGCATTCTAACTGGTGTAAGATGGTATCTCATTGTGGTTTTGATTTACATTTCTCTAATGACCAGTGATGAACTTTTTTCATATGTTTATTTCCTGCATAAATGTATTCTTTTGAGAAGTGTCTGTTCATATCCACTTTTTGATGGGGTTGCTTGTTTTTTTCTTGTAAATTTGTTTAAGTTCTTTGTAGATTCTGGACGTTAGCCCTTTGTCAAATGGGTAGTTTGCAAAATTTTTTTCCTATTCTATAGGTTGCCTGTTCACTCTGATGATAGTTTTTTTTGCTACACAGAAGCTCTTTGGTTTAATTTGGTCCCATTTATCAATTTTGGCCTTTGTTGCCATTGCTTTCAATGTTTTAGTCATGAAGCCTTTGCCCATGCCTATGTCCTGAATGGTATTGCCTAGGTTTTATTGTAGGGTGTTTTATGGTTTTAGGTCTTAAGTTTAAGTCTTTAATCCATCTTGAGTTAATTTTTGTATAAGATGTAAGGAAGGGATCCAGTTTCGGCTTTCTGCATCTGGCTAGCCAATTTTCCCAACAACTTTTATTAAATAGGGAATCCTTTCCCCATTGTTTGCTTTTGCCAGATTAGCAAAGATCAGATGTTTATAGATGTGTGGCATTACTTCTGAGGCTTCTGTTTTATTCCATTGGTCTATATATCTGATTTGTTTCCAGTAACATGCTGTTCTGATTACTGTAGCCTTGTAGTATATTCTGAAGTCAGGTACTGTGATTCCTCCAGCTTTGTTTTTTTGCTTAGGATTGTCTTGGCTATGTTGGCTCTTTTTTGTTTCCATATACATTTTAAAGTAGTTTTTTCCAATTCTGTGAAGAAAGTCAATGGTAGCTTGATGAGGATAACATTGAATCTATAAATGACTTTGGGCAGTATGGCCATTTTCATGATATTGATTCCTCCTAACCATGAGCATGGAATATTTTTCCATTTGTTTATGTCCTCTCTTATTTTTTTGAGCAGTGGTTTGTAGTTCTCTTTGAGGAGGTCCTTCACATTCCTTGTAAGTTGTATTCCTAGGTATTTTATTCTTTCTGTAGCAATTGTGAATGGGAGTTCACTCATGATTTGGCTCTCTGTTTTGTCTTTTATTGGTGTATAGGAATGTTTGTTATTTTTGCACCTTGATTTTGTACCCTAAGACTTTGCTGAAGTTGCTTATCAGCTTTAAGAGATTTTGGGCTGTGATGATGGGGTCTTCTAAATAAACAATCATGTTGTCTGCAAATAAAGACAACTGGACTTCCTCTTTTCCTAATTGAATACTTCATCTTTTCCTAATTTATTTCTTTCTTTTGCCTGATCACCCTGGCCTGAACTTCCAATACTATGTTGAATAGGAGTGGTGAGAGAGGCCATCCTTGTCTTCTGCTATTTTTTCAAGGGAATGTTTCCAGCTTTTCCCCATTCAGTATGATATTGGCTGTGGGTTTGTCATAAATAGCTCTTATTATTTTGAGGTATGTTCCATCAATACCTAGTTTATTGAGAGTTTTTAGCATGAAGTGCTGTTGAATTTTGTTGAAGGCCTCTCTGCATCTATTTTTTTTAATCTGTCCAGGTAATCAGTTTGTTTTTTTATAGTGGTGTTGTTTACTTTATTTCATTGCAGTTAGAGAATGTGGCCTATACCATTACTGTCATCAGAAATTAATTTATCTGGACTTAGAGACATTTGCTCTCTGAAGTAGGTAATCGCATTTTAAAATTATTATTTTCTGTTATTCTATGTGTAAAGTGTCCATATGTATATGGTATCTATCATCTTTCTAATATATATCTGCTAAATGTTAAGCTAATATATCCCTCTTAAGATAAAAGTTTATCAAGTTTGCTTTGCTCAATTCTTCCTTTTTAATTTGGACAATTACTTGTTCTTATTGTTTATTAGTTTATAGCTAAAATGAAAATGTGAATACATGCTGCCTAGTGTAGGCTTACTGGTTATGAAAAGGACTTTTTTTTTCTAGTATTTTGAAGTTCGAATTGGATGATATCTATTAACAAATACAGTTGAAAATACTGTTGGGGCATTTTGCTGAATGTGAGAGACTCACTGATACCTATATGAGCTTTCCCACAAATTAGTAGGACCTAAACAAAAATAGAGATTCCCACTGATACACCAAAACTTATCCCCTATACCTAATAACTTTGTAGACTCAATAAGTCATGCTGACTGAACTCCTCCTCACTGATGCTAGTATCTTAAGCTGAGCTTATATTCTCTTTGTTTATCATAGTTAACTAGAATTTCTATAAGATTTCTGTGGTAGTGTACTAGATTTTGCCAAGGTATAAGGCCATCTTGTAAGGAACTATTTTACTTTTAATTTGTTGTATATTTCTGATAAGTGAACATTAGCTAAATAATGTAACAGGTACTAGCATTGATATGAGCTAATGTTATAATGACAGCAATCCTAATCAAATGTGTTAATACATAAAGCAAATTATGAAAACTCATGGCCCACAGCTAAATTCCTCCATGCTTCTTCCTCTCCACAACTCCTTCCTTCTATGTAAGGACCACAGCCCGTCACACAAATACCTTGGCTAAGCATCTCCTTGTAACAGTAATTCTTAGGGAGACATCAAAATCTTGTAGCACTTTAAAAATATTTTTCACTTCTTAAAAAAAGGGAAGTGTGTGTCTACAGAGAACCTAGCAACTTACAGAGTGTTTTATGAACAACTTGTTGAGAAGAAAAGGATGGCTGCTGGTTTGTGATTTCTTTAAAGTTTACTCACATTTGTAGAGCCTGAAGGGGACTGTGTAAAGAAGATAAAATAAAAGCTGGATGCCACACAAGATTAACTTGGCAATCGAGATAAGAGCATTTAATCAATGGCAAACCAGCTTCACGGGAACAGATCAGATTACAGTGACTGGAGGGAAATGCACAAAGCCCATGAATGATTGCTATTTACCTTTCGAGAACAATGACAGTAATATTTTGCATTTTGATAACTACTTTGATCATAAGTTTCACAACTCTTAGCATATTTTAAGATATTAAACCTTCTAAGATAGATATGACTTCAATCAGAATTTTATAAAGACAGGCTGCATGGATTTCTGTTGGAGAGACTTCAAGATGAGTTGAGATTAGAGATACTTTTGAAAACATCCCACAGCTCAACCCTCGTGGAATACAAGCTTATATTTTATGTAAAAGTCAAGAGAGTTTCAAGATAATCAGAATCCTTACTAGACATTCATGATACTTCCACACAGATGGAGATGTTGAAGTTTTATTGTACATGGGATGCTGTGTATTAATCACTAAAAATAAATATATCATACGTCTTAAGGCAACAAATAAAGACAGTAGTAACATAGGAGTAAACAGTTGCAGGCATAATAGCAAATGCCATTCTTTTGTATACCGTAAGTCATTATATGCAAATATTGTCATAAATTAGGCACTAGTGTGTGGAGTAATTATATATTAGTAGTTATTAGTTGTGATATATCCTTAACAGGTATATGAGTAAAAATTAATTAATATTTCCTTGTTGAAAAATATTTCACACATACACATAATTGCAAATAAATTGTTCCTCATTGTAAACGTATGACATACACCAAGACATTTAAAATGTATAAGAGAAACAATTATTTTTAATAAGGCCTTAAACTAGGTAGAAAAGGAAAAAGCATGGTATGGTGGAAAAAAAGTTTTTAGCTTAGTTTTTCTACTAAATGGCTAAAAAGTTATAGATGAGTTGATAGAAATATATAAATTTCCTCCTTACTAATAACTTCGGTTAGAGACAGAGTCTATATTCACTGCTTTTTATTTGAGGTCATGTATGAAGGAAATAAAAAATATTCCCAAATTGTACTTTCTTGGCATATTTCAAGATGGCCATTCAGAGAATCTAAAAACACAGGAATAGCTGAAAAGCTGTCTCTTGTAGAAGAGATTTGCGTCCAGGCACGCAGGCCCATGCCTGTACCCCAGCACTTTAGGAGGCTAAGTCTGGTGGATCACAAGATAACGAGATTGAGACCATCCTGGCCAACATGGTGAAACCCTATCTCTACTAAAAGTACAAAAATTAGCTGGGTGTGGTGGCAGTCACCTGTAGTCCCAGCTACTCGGGACGCTGAGGCCAAAGAATCACTTGAACCCAGGAGGCAGAGTTTGCAGTGAGCCGGGATCCTGCCACTGAACTTCAGCCTGGGCAACAAGAGAGAGACACATCTCAAAATAAATGAATAAATAAATAAGAAGAGATTTGCATCTGAAGATGAAATTAACCGGCCTTCTCTGAAGTCCTTCTTTGATCTAGGAAAGATTATCTCATAGAAAAAGAAGACAAAAGGTCTGACAGAGAAACTCTTACCACAGATTGCCATATTTCCTTTCTGAGAGCTGCTAGATGTGACCTTTGCTCTGTACAAGACCACTTTTGCTGCGTGCCTTTCCTCCACGCCTTTCCTCCACCTCTCTATCCTGTAACTTGTCTTGCCATTCTCCAAATCCTATTCATTCTGTAACCCCTAGATGATAAAAAAAAAACGTTGGCCCTTTCTTTGGGTTTTCCTGTTTTGTATGACTCTTATGGAAATGAGTGCATATAATAAATATGTGTTCCTTTCTTCCTCATTGATCTATTATCAGTTTGTTTCATAGACTCAAAGTATCAAACTTTCAGAAGCGGGGAAAATTGTCTTTGCCTCTACAGTTTGGCATAGTTGGCAGGATGAAAAATGTGAAGACTACAGTTGGGATCTTTGGGCAACTGACTACAGGCTGGCAAAAAAGGCAAGATTTCTTACCAAAATCTGCTTCCCAGATTGCTCCCTGCAGCACTTGGTCTAATGAGAGTGGTATGAGTCTTTGTCTTTTTCCCTTTCAAAAATTAACGACAGCAATAAAAGTATGTGAACCGAGTTTTCCTATAAAATAAATTGGCTACACTTAAAAAAAACTGTAAAAGATACCACAGAAACTTGGTTGGCAAGATTAGGGGAAAAAAAAGTATAAATCAAATTTAAAACAAAATTAAAATATTTTGTATGCTCAAAATGCCTGTTTTGAATCCCCTGAAGGACTCATAAAAGGAAGTGCTGTACATAGTCTAGTGGTTAAGATTCCATTCCTTTATTTTTGTGGCCAGTGTTCATTCTTGGTCAGTGAATTAGTTCTCTGGAGGAAAAAAAGATAAGATTTTTAAAAGACTAATTTTACAGAACAAATGTTCAAAACCTCAGAAAGGTGGGGAAAGAAATTCTCTTTACTTCGCCATGTATAATACATTTAATTTCCCTTAGCTAATTTCTAGGGAAGTGGATTTTTACTTTGCCCTGATTTTCCTTCAGAGCAACATTTTTGTAAAAATGTGCATCCAAAAATAGTACTATTTACCTCCAGTTATTAGAATGTGTGCTTTGGATTTATGAACTATTTTGACTGATAGATTTATCCAATTCTTTTATTTTTTCAACTTTCTTTTGATGAAAAAGTAATGATTTTTTGGAGTTTTATAGAATGAGGAGGATAATGAATTACATAAATGATCTACTGCACACCTGAACTTTTAAATCTCATCAATGACCTTGTTTCTGGGTTTTGGGGTGCAGGGGAGTCCTCAGCTCCCCTGAGAGGATGTTTATCCAGGCTCTTGGTCTCTCACTCACCCAAGAATGGGAGAGGGGACAATGGCGAGTGGACTCATAAGAAAATATCAGATACCAGAGAGTTTTTGCAGAGAAGTGATTTATTTAGGCCGAGAAAGGGAAAACGGAGAGAGAAAAAGATGAGAGAAAGAAAGCTTCCATGAACAGTGTGGAAGGTGACCCAAGTATGGAATCCAGGAGAGAGAAAGCAGCTTCCACGAGAGTGGAAGAGGACCCCCAGAAGGGGAAATCTGCCCTGATGAGGGAGACAGGAACTTTTAATCTGGGAGGAATTCCCACCTTCTCCAAGTTCCCTGGCCAATGAAAACAATTCCTTTAATCTTCTGCCGGAGTGATTGACTTTTGATCTTTTCCCGTGCCTGCGAAAATTTAAAACAAAGACCGTTAAGTCTCCCAGATGGAGAGAGAAAAGGGTGGCATTGGGAAGTTCTTGCCCTTGAAACTACACCCCCTCGTGGACCTGGGAAGAGAATACATTCCCTCAACCTGAGTACAACAGGTAACTTAACAGCCACTTGTGGCCAAATGCAACCCTAGTCATTATCATGGCAATTTATTTTGGAGAAAAAATGTTATGGAATTTTTGAAAACATGATGGAAAGGGAACCAAAACTAAAGAGGCCAACTCCAATATAATTTAAGCAACCTGTAAAAATAGAAATGCATCCAATGTTTAAGGAGTAAACAATGCTTAACAAGATATGCTGACTGCATGTTTCCATACATTCCACACATTCTTCCATGTATGCCAAGGCCAAAGACTTCAGAGAGGACAAGGCGTGGTGTGTTCTGTAATGTGATATTAACTAAATAATGCCAGATAAATTTCAAGAAAGCAGCAAAAAAATAGCTATACTAAAGAATTCCTACTTTGTCTTTGCACATATGGCAGATACTGCTAATACTTACCTGGCATTCATACTCCCTTTACATTTATTAACAGAACCTGACTTTTATTTATGTAATTTGTTTTCAGGAACTCCTCCTCAGGTACAAACAAATTCATCATTACTTATAAGGAAGGGTACAGAACAAGAAGGGAACAGACCAAGTTTATACATACCATGACATCAATTCTGAGACCATTTACCTACTATATTTATACTGTTGAATATCAATGCTTGCTCTAATTCATTGCCCTCTGTTTGTTATTGTATATCAAGTCCGGACATGAACATTACTAATGCCATGCATAAGAAAAAATTAAGACCCATGGGTATATCTGAATTTTATACATTTTTCTTTACACTAACCGTGTTCTCCCTGTACAAGAATAAATGAGCCTTACCATTATGTAGCAAGTTTAAAATATGTCAATTTAAGTATAGATTTTTAAAACATATTTATAAGCATGTTAAATATTAAATATGTGTGTTCAAATAGCAGCAAAACAAATTATAATTTATAATATTCTTGTTTATTTTATCAATTAATATACAATTGCATATAGATACAGATTTATTTGGGGCTTTAATTATATACATATATGCACATACATATTTATGATTATATGATTGAATAAAATATGTTTAATAGTATTCTTCAGAAAGGTTGACAATAGATTATAAATTCTTTTGTTTTTCTGTAATATATTTGCCAATTTTTCTGAAGTAATGTCACACAAGATTTTTTTTAGAAAGGAAAAGCCAAACATTTTTAAAAAATCAGATACAATTGATACTTGTATATTGAAAATTTTACCTGGTGCTAATGTCAAAGTTTTCAGAAATATTAGGAGGCATTCTTAAAGAGTAACTTTATGTAATTTTTTTAGATAATAGCATATCAAATCATTTTCAGTATTATAGAAAACACAAAGATAAGTTTATGGATGTAATTATATTGCACATACTTTATGATTACATATCTCTAATTGATGCTTTTACCACCTACCGTGTTATCCTACACCTGTGGAAAGGTTACACTCCAACATTAACTAGAAACTATTTTGATTTGCAGAACTGACTGTTGCATTGATAGAATAGGTAGACATTTCATGAAATCTTCATCTTAAAGTTTTAAAACTACAATACTTAAATATGTATGCGATACAATCCCAATAATGCTTAAGCCCAGGAAATGAAAAAGGGAATGATTTAGAACTTTTGTAAACACTGCATATGCATCATCTAATTATTCAAGTATTTTGCTTCCTCTAACTATACAACTAGCTTTCTGTTTTAAATATTTCTTTAAGAGAATGTAATCAGAATGCCTGCTAGGTTGATTTATTTGACTCCCTAAGTAACAATTGCTTAAAAGTAATGTTATTATTGTAGTTTTAATTTCACAATACATACTCCAAATTGGTGCTAGTAAAAAACCTTCTAAAATTTATTTGATAATTTTATAAAATCCTCAGAAATCTTCACAATACAATTCCAAATTGGTGCTAGTAAAAGTTTCTGAAATTTATTTGATAATTTTATAAAATCCTCGGAAATCTTCACATAACTATCAGAAAAATTATCCTTAAATTTACTGACATTAGGTGATGTAATAATACTCCATTATATCTCTAACTATAATTACCTGATATTCACTCAAGTCATATCAGTTCAACATTCTATATTTGCCTCCAAACTATCTCTGAGCCAATATCATATATCTGGTTAACTATTAATTTGTTTTCTTTCCTCTTTAAGTTCAAGGCCTGCATTATCTGGAAAGTCTTTTTGGATACCCTCTGTGACTTAGCATCCTGTGTTTTACCCATATCACCTAGCATACATCGTATGCCTCTATGTTTTAATTTATGAGTTATATAGATAAGGTCTTTGAGGCTGGAGATAATTTACTACTTTCTTTCCTCTTGGGTTTATCTGTGACTACTTATAAAGGCACTTTATAATGTATCTCCTGGTACACTTTTTACCAGTATCTCCTGGTACACTTGCAAAACTTGTTTAAAATAATGTAACTGTATTATTTGAACACAAATAAAAAATTCTTCTTTCAGCTAGCACTTTCCTTACACTGATAAATGTTACCCTTTGGCCTAAAAATATGATTTTCCAGTAACACTGGATTTAAAATGAGGACTATATATACAACCATATAAAAATATGGTTTAAAAGTTTAATTTATTTGTATATATACATTGTAGACTGCCTTTGTTACAACAGAAACCTGTTACAATTTTAATGATACACTTTTAAC
Organism: Plecturocebus donacophilus; assembly: GCA_004027715.1. NCBI lineage: Eukaryota > Metazoa > Chordata > Mammalia > Primates > Pitheciidae > Plecturocebus > Plecturocebus donacophilus. Next base: position 14,725 of record PVKP010007069.1, read on the forward strand.
ATTCGTTTCTAAACTACTATATTTATTAATTAAGTAAACAGAGCACTGTGTGTGTGTGTGTGTGTGTGTGTGTGTGTGTGTGTGTGTGTGTGTATAAAATATCAGTTTTGGTATCCCTAATGTATATTTCATTTCATATGGGGGCTTATATACCTTTTCAAATATTTTAGGGTGTTTTCCACATGGGATTAAACAGTTCAAATGAGGTATTTGTCAGCATTTTATAATTCTGAGGGGATTTTGTTGTTGTTTTTGTTTATTTGTTTTTGTAGGCTATCACTCTGTCACCTGGGCTGGAGTGCAGTGGCACATGACCTTGGCTCACTGAAACTCAACCTCCCACAGCAGCCTCCCAAATCAGCCTCCCAAATAGCTGGGACTACAGGCACATGGCACCATACCCAGGTAACTTTTCCATTTTTTGTAGAGACAGGCTCTCTGTTACCCAAACTGGTCTCAGATTCCTGGCCTTAAGTGATCCTCCCACCTCAGCCTCCCAGAGTGCTGGGATTACAGGTGTGAGCCACTGCATACCCCCTGCCAGGTCTTTTCAAAATAGGTATATTTCTCTTTTAAATTTTCTATTGAAATTACCACCGCAGTTATATAGCCACTATCATCAATTTATCCACCTATCTGTCTTTAGAAGCTATTTTTAAAGTTTTGAGCATTTCATATATTTCCTTTTTCTTCAAAGAAATAATCTTTTTGTTTTACTTTCCTTACAGAATTTTATTTTCATACTTGAAATACCTTGTACACTTTGAAGTATTCAATTCAATTTGTTAATTCTCTTAACAAAATCTCTCTTTCCCTCTCAGCCATTAGGCAGATAGACAGAAAAAGACAAATAGATGGATGGTGTATTTAGTCAGGATTTTCCCTGGAAACAGAACCAACAAGATGTGTGTGTGCGTGTGTGTGTGTGTGTGTGTGTGTGTGTAAAGACCGTTATTTATTTGAGGAATTGGTTTACGTAATTATGGATAGAGGCCAGCAAGTCCAGAATCTGTAAGTTTACAGGATAGATCTATAGGCTAGAGACCCAGGGATGAGTAAATGTTTGAATTTTTGAGTCCAAAAACAGACTTGGGACTGAATTTCTTCTGTAAATCTGTGTCCAAATATGTTCTTTTCATAAGGACATGTTTCATAAATAACCTATTTTTCACTTAATTACATCTTTAAAAACCATATCTCCAAACACAGACACAATCTGAGGTAGTGGGGATTATGATTTTAATATGTACATTTTGTGAGACAAAGCTCAGCCTATAACAGACAGATAGACATAGATATGTAGTAATATAAGGAGATAGATATAAATTGAAATTTAATTTTATGTATCTAATAATTTGAATATATATAACCAAATACATATTGAGATATATGGAAAATTCAACTACACGAGATGAAAACAGTTTAAAAATTATGTTTGTTGCTTACTGCATATATTTTAGAAAGTAGTTTTAATAGGTCAGATTTAAGATGAGATTATGATTCAAGAATAATCTATGCTTACAGCCAACTCTAGACTCAAATTAAGAAAGGTGATAGTTTGTGGAGAGCCAGATTTCTTGTATCACGTAGATTTTCAAAATCTCTATGCTATCTTGCTGTTCAAGAAAATTTTAAAACAAATTTTTTTTTCTGAAGAAAGATGCTATTGTGACCCACCCAAATTGTTATCAGCCAGCAATAGTTCCTTGTCACAACAAAATTGCTATTGTTGTTCTTACTCTCTTCTTGCACTCAAAGTCCAAGAAACTGTTCTGGGAATGGTTGTATCAAATTATGTAATTAAGAGAGAAAAATAGACTGTTTAATGGAAGAAAAACATGAGCAACAGCAAATGGATGTTCTTACTATCCAGGAGCAATAAGTAAAACCACAAACTCCAAGTTTAATATTATTTAGCTTCATCTTAGTATTATGTCCTATTTAATTATGCTAACATTTTAATCATAATTTCATTACATATTTAGCAAGCATCTATAAAATATATAATTCCCATTTAACAAAATCTGGATAAGATAAAAAACAAGCCACTCCCCTACTAGTCTTTTCATTTGGGGTACTTTGAAAAACATTATCATCTCTTAGATTTCTTTAAGTTTAACTATCCAGCTGTTATCTTAATTAAGTCTGCCACAGGCAAGGATCTGGTTTTCCACACCTGTGGAGAAGATTGTCATGGCATTTTAATGACTTAATAGAGCTTGCAGAAATGGAGGCTAGTGTGAATGTTAGCAATGATTAGTTCAAATTAGTGCCAAAGCTGTCAATTTCCAATTAAGAGATGTGTTTGTTCCTCAACAATGTACTACCACAAATTGGGTGTTTTGACACTGTTAATTCATCTTTTGCCACCTGATAGAAATAACTCAAATGGCTCCCGGTAATCTCTTCTACTACAGAGAGTTATTAAAGTTAGACACAGCTGGATATCAAGTTTCAAACCAAAGGAAATACATTATTTTCAGCAATGAAAAGATATGGGATAAAAGAATGATTATTTTTGGCAATGTTTCCAATTTATGGTTTAACTTCATGCTAAGGATGTTAGAGTACATCGTTGTAAGCACTGAATGTTCTATTTGATAGGGTATTCTGGTGTGGTTTATGGGACTAGATTAAAAGAAAAAAAATAAGGAAATTAATATAATTTCCAGTGGTAAGAAATCTTTGGCAACTGAAAGACAATTAAATACAAAATTTATCTTTCAATAAAGTATCAAACTATGTATTAATTTTTACATAGATAATGTGCAGAAAATTGAATGCAAGGTCAGAGGAAATATGAAAAAGATGAATTGATAATAAAAGAAAGCATTTTAATTTATAATGTCTATCCCTAAAGAAGATATATATATCTGCTCTATCTCATAGTGTTAAGTACTACTTAGAAATGCTGAGTAGTACAGGAATGCCTTCTTTACTGGGTTTCACTTTATTGTCCTTCAAGGATACTGAAGGGTTTTTTTTAATGTTGTTTGTTTTTTTGTTTTTTTACAAATTAAAGGTTTGCGGCAACTCTCCCGGCTCCATTTTTTCCAACAGCATGTGCTCACTTTGCATCTTTGTGTCACATTTTGATAATTCTCAATCTATTTTAAACTTTTTCATTTTCTTTCATGGTGATTTGTGATGAGTGATCTTTAGTGTTACTAAGGTAATTGTTGGGTCATCACAAACCACACCCATGTAAAACAGGAGATTTAATCTCTACATGTTTGTGTTCCCAGTTTGCCACACACCAGCCTCTCCTCTGTCTCTCCCCTCAGGCCTTCCTATTCCTTGAAACACAACATTATTGAAATTAAGCCATTTAGTGACCCTACAATAGCCTCTACGTGTTCAAGTAGAAGAAAGGGTCACATGTTTCTCACTTTAAATCCAAAGCTTTGTGAAGAAGACCTGTCAAAAGCCAAGATAGAGGCCAGGCATGGTGGCTTACACCAGTAATTCCAGCACTTTGGGAGGCCGAGATGGGCAGATCACTTGAAGCCAGGAGTTTGAGACTAGGACTGGTCAACATAGTAAAACCCTGTCTCTACTGAAAATACAAAAATTAGCTGGGCGTGGTGGCATGCACCTGTAATCCCAGCTACTCCGGAGACTGAAGCATGAAACCACTTGAAACTGGGAGGTGGAGATTGCAGTGAGCCGAGGTTGCATCACTACACTCCAGCCTAGCTGACAATGAGATTCTGTCTTAAGGGAAAAAAAAAAAGAAAAGCCAAGATAGGCCAAAACCTAGATCTCTGGCACTAAACAGTGAGCCCAGTTGGGAATTTAAGAAAAGGATTTTGAAGGAAATTAACAGTATTAGTCCTGTGATCACATACATGATGAGAAAGCAAAAAAGTCTTATTGCGGATCCTGAGAAAATTTGAATGGAATGGATGGAAGATCAAATCCACCACAACATTACCTGAAGCCAAAACCTAATTCCATTCTATGGAGGCTTAGAGAGACGAGGAAGGTACAGAAGAAAAGTTTCAACTTAGCGGAGATTGGTTCATGAGGTACATGGAAAGAGCCCCCTCCATAAAAGTCCAAGATGAAGCAGCAAGTACTGATGTAGAAGCACAGGAAGTTATCCAGAAGATTTAGCTAAGATCTTTGATAAAGGTAGCCACACTAAACAACAGATTTGCAACATATAGAGCCTTCTAATGGAAGGAGATGCCATCCGGGACCTTCATAGCCAGCAAGGAGAAACTGATGCCTGCCTTCAACCTTCAAAGAACACTCTTGCTAGAAGTTAATCCAGCTAGTGATTGAAGCAGAAGCCAACGTCCATTTACTTGTCAGGAGATCCTAGGGCCTTTAAGAATTATGATAAATCTATTCTGCCTGTACTTGGTAAATGGAAAAATAAGGCCTGGATCACAGCACCTCTGTTTACAACATGGTTTACTGAATATTTTAAACCCACTGCTCAGGAAAAAAATAAAATAAAATCCTTTTTAAAATATTACTGTTCACTGACAATGCCCTTGACACCCAAGCACTCCAGTATTCAAGGATATTAACATTGTTTACATGCCTGCTAACACAACATTCATTCCTCATGGATCAAAGAGTAATTTTGAACTTCAAGTTATATTACTTAACAAATACATTTTGTAAAGCTATAGCTGCCACAGATAGGGATTCCTCTAATAGATCTGGGCAAAGTACATTGAGTGACTTCTGGAAGCAGATCATCATTCTAGATGCATTAAGAACAGTTGTGATTTAAGGGAAGAGGCCAAAGTATCAATATTAATGGTAGTTAGGAAAAAGTTGATCCCAGCTGTCATGGATAACTTTGAGGGGTTTAAGACTTCAGTGAAGGAAGTAACTGCAGATGTGGTGGTGGAAAGAGCAAGATAATTGGAATTAGAAGTGAAGCCTGAAGATGTGACAGAATTGCTGCATTCTCATGATAAAATTTGAATGGATGAAGAGTTGCTTCTTTGGGATGAGCAAAGAAGGTATCTTCCTGAGATAGAGTCTAGTCTTGCTAAAGATTCGGTGGACATTAGAAATGACAACAGAAGACGTAGCTGTTGAAGCAGTAGCAGGGTTTGAAAGGATTGATTTCAATTTCGAAAGAAGTTCTGCTGTGAGTAAAATGCTACCAAACAGGGCATGTGGTAGAAAAATCTTTCATAATAGGAAGATTCAATTGTCATGGCAAATTTCACTGCTGTCTTATTTTAAGAAATTATCAAAGCCAATCCCAAACTTCAGGAACCAGCACCCTAATCAGTCAACAGCCATCAATATTGAGGCAAGAACCTGCCCCAGCCAAAAGATTATGAACTCACTGAAGGCTAAGATAAATATTAGCAATTTTTAGCAATAAAGTATTTCTCATCAAAGTAGGTATATTGTTTTTAGACACAATAATATTACACACTTAGTTGTTTAGACACAATGCTACTGTATTTAATAAACTAATAAGCTACAGTATAGTGTTAACATAGCTAGTATATTCACTGAGAAACAAAAAGGTTTGTGTGACTTTGTGAGTGGTAGAAGGTACCCAAGTTACTGGTGGTGAATCTGGACAGATCTACAGTGACCTCAGTTCTTGCCTCCTCAGAAGAAAGAATTTGACAGAGGGGTATAAGACAGACAGAAGAGACCGAGGCAAGTTTCAGAGCAGGAGTGGAAGTATATTAAAGAGCAGTAAAGAAAGGAAAGTACACTTGCAAGAGACACAAGTGAGCACTGAGAAGGTCAAATGCAGCATTTAATCTTGATCCTGGAACTTTCTAGGCTGGTCCACTTCTGGTGTCCTCTGCCCTTTTTCCATGAATCTTCCTTTGGAGTGGGTTGCCCACAAATGCAGCGCCCTCCTTACACTTGGAAAGTGAGCATATGCAATGTGCTTAGGAGCTTGTAGGCATGCCCATCAGAGGCTTGCTTTCCTTTTCCAATGGAGTGCCCCTGAAAGGTCATACTCCTCCATTTTGTCTTTTAATGTGATGCCGGGAAAGTTACCTCTTCCCAACGTTTGCATTCAATTAACATTTTAATGTGACAGCTGTGGGCCATCAGGAGGTTGTCTCTGCCTGGAGCTGACTGGCTGACTGCCATATCATTTTTAGAGAGACAACGTGATAATTGTCAAACCATCACCCGTCTTACAATCCTGGTGGGTAGGGGAGAGAGCCCTCTCCTGCCCTACTCATGGCCTAACTATTTGCAACAAGTTGCTTTATTGAAATATTTGTTTTATTATGTTGGTCTGAAACTGAACCTGCAGTATCTCTGAGGGATGCCTGCATTGAAGAATTTCTATGGTATGGAACTGAGGAAACCTATAAAGAGAAGTGAATATATTTAACACTCAAAAATTATATTTTCTGGATGTAATTACATAGTAATAATACCAATAGCAATTATTTATGAACTTTTTTTCTGTCTAGGATTGGCATAGGTTTATTTTCACATATAATGTTTCACTTAGTAGCCACAATTTCCATGCAAATTAATTTTTAGTAGTATTATTTTTTCATTTTACAGATGATGGAAATCTAAATTAAAAAAATATGTGAATTGTTTAAGAAAACAAGTTTCAGAAGAATCCATGATCTTTAATAGAAATATCTATGTTCATTTATTTTGAAGCTATTCATAGTTCCTTAAGATATTGTTTATCTTTAATAATACACATGAATTCATTTTCACAGGCTATATTCTACACTTAACAATAACATTATTAGTTATTTATTGCAATATAACAAACTCATCCTGAAACTTCATGGCTTAGGGTTTTATGAGTTGGACTAAGCTTAGTGAGAATAGTTCATTTGTGCTACTTAGCCTCACCTAACATAGCTTGATTTGGGCTGGAAATTATGCTTTCATAAAGGCTTACTCACTTGACTGGCAAGTTAATGTTAATTGCTATTTGAGAGCTGTTTTCTGCAGGTGATATCTCTCCACCTGCAGAAAAAGCTTTATTTTTCTTATAATATGTTATTTTCTAAAAATAAGCCTACCTTGAAAAATAAAGATAGTACACTTGGATAGTACACTTGAAAATAAAGGTAGCTTTATTTTTCTTATAATATGGCAGTTGAATTTCAAAGAAAGGACACTTTCAGAGGACAACGCCTCAAGTAAGATCCCTTATTGAGTTTTTCCTGTGACGCTCTCTAGTGTCTCATTGACCAAAGCCAGTCGTATGAACAAGCTCACTGTGAAAGTTTGGCAGGACTGCCCAAAAGCGTGAAATCTGGGAGGCATGAATCATCGTGGGCATGAAAATAGCATCAATCCAAAAACATTTCTACAATTTTGGTGGGAAAATGTGAGAAAAATATATTTATTTGTGTATGAACATTTAAGAATAGTAAAAAACAAAGTGCTTCCTTTCATTATAATGCAAAATAAGCATTTAATATGTACATTTAAAATGCCAGTGATATGAAGTAAAGATTATGCTAGAGGCTGTATGCCAAAAAATATTTTAAAAATGTGTAAGTATAATTTTTAAACATATGAGGTTCTTCTCAACAACCAGACTAAGTAGCTTTATTGATGATCTTACTGAGAAAACAAGAGAAAAATATCAAAATGTACAATTTTTTTGAAAAAAGTTTTTAATGGAATTAATGAAATATTGATATAGTTAGAAATATTTAAATACCAAAATTAAGTGAAAATAAAAATACTATATCTGGTTTTTTGTTAAGGATATCTGCAAGTAGGGTAAATTTGAATTTCAATTACCTTGACTATGTGGCGCACAGGGGCAGTTGGTAAAACTGGGTATCTGCCAAGAGGAAGAATCCAACTTCAGGCAAACTACAAAGGTAGAAGCCAAAATATCTTACCCTGCAGTTATTAAATACAAAGTAAAAAAATCACCAAAAAGCCCCACAACAAAACCTCTGGTTAGCAATTTTGGCAATAACTAATAATAAAACCATACACCCTTGAGAATTCATAACTATGTAATCTAAATGTATTATTTATAAGAATTAGTTTACACCTAAGTTTTAATTCACTCTGTCAAATCAGAAAATTTTTTTCTCTTCTCCTCTCTTTCCCTCTCTTTGCTCTTTCACGATTTGATACCTCCAATGTGTTACGAGGCATCAAAAAATTATTCGCCAGATGCCAGGCCCTCAATCCTTGAATGTCCAGTCTCCAGGACTGTGAGAAATAGGTATCTGTTCATTATAAATTATTCAGTCTTAGGTGTTCTGTTATAGCAGCATGCAATGGACTAAAACAGATACTATCTTGATTTACAACTCTTTGCAATTGTGTTTAATTATTACGGAAATTTTGTTCCATTCACTGATTTACCCTAGTGTATTAGTCTAGTCTCACAATGCTATAAAAAAAACTGAACTGCCTGAGACTGGGTAATTTACAAAGAGGTTAAATTGAGTCACAGTTCTGCAGGGCTGGGGAGGTCTCAGGAAACTTACAGTCATGGCAGAAGGGGAAGCAACTGTGTTCTTTTTCACATGGCAGCAGGAAGGAGAAATGCCAAAGTGGGAAAATCCCCTTAGAAAACCATCAGATCTAATGAGAACGAACTCACTATAGTAAGAACAGAAGCATGGGAATAACTGCCCCGAAGATTCATTTATCTCCCACTGGGTCTCTCCCAGGACACAAGGGGATTATGGGAATCTCAATTCAAGATGAGATTTTGGTTGGGACACAGTGAAACTGTATCATTCTGCCCCTGGCCCCTCCAAAATCTCATGCTCTCACATTTCAAAACACAGTCATGCCTTCCCAAGAGTCTCCCAAAGTCTTAACTCATTTCAGCATTAACTCAAAAGTTCATAGTCCAAAATCTACTCTGAGACAAGACAAGTGCCTTCTGCCAACGGAGCTTTAAAATTAAAAGCAAGTTAGATATTTCCTAGATATAAGAGGGGTACAGGCATTGGGTAAATACAGTCATTTCAAATAGGAGTAATTGGCCAAAATAAAGGGGCTACAAACTACATGCAAGTCTAACATCCAGCAGGGGCAGTCAACTCTTAAAACTCTAAGATGGCCTCCTTTGACTCTAGTCTCACATCCAGGTCACACTGATGCAGGAGGTGGGCTCCCATGGCTTTGGGAAGCTTCATCCCTCTGGCTTTGCAGAGTACAACCCCCTTCTTGGCTGCTTTCATAGGCTGGCATTGAGTGTGTGCAGATTTTCCAGGTGTGTACAGTGCAAGCCATTGGTGGATTTACCATTCTGGGTTCTGAAGGGTGGTGGTCCTCTTCTCACAGCTCCACTAGGCAGTGCCCCAGTGGGGACTCTGTATGGGGACATTTTCCCTCCACACTGCCCTAGCAGAGGTTTTTCATGAGGTTTCTGCCTCTGCAGCTAACTTCTGCCTGGACATCCAGGCATTTCCAAACATCCTCTGACATCTAGGTAGAGGTTTCCAAACCTCAATTCTTGTCTTCTGTGCACCACAAGGTCCAACACTACATGTAAGCTGTCAGGGCTTGGGGCTTGAACCCTTTGAAGCAATGACCTGAACTGTACATTGGCCCAATTTAGCCACAGCTGGAGCTGAAGCAGCTGGGGTGCAGGGCACAATATTCTTAGACTGCACAAAGCAAGAAGGGCCTGGACCTGGCCAACAGAACCATTTTTTCCTTCTAGGATTCTGGGCCTGTGATGGTAGAGGCTGCCATGAAGGTCTCTGATATACCCTGGAGACATTTTTCCCATTGTCTTTGTGATTAACATTCAGTTCCTCATTACTCATGCCAATTTCTGCAGAGGATCTGAGTTTCTCCCTAGAAAAAATGGGTTTTTCTTTTCTATCACATTGTGAGGCTGCAAATTTTCCAAACATTTATGCTCTGTTTCCTCTTGAACACTTTGCTGCTTAGAGTTTTCTTCCACCAGACATCTTAAATCATCTCTCTTCAGTTCAAAGTTCCACAGATCTCTAGGGCAGGGACAAAATGCCACCAGTCTCTTTGCATAGGAAGAGTGACCTTTACTCCACTTTCAAACAAGTTTTTCATCTCCATCTTAGACCACATCAGCCTGGAATTCTTTGTCCTTATCACTATCAGCATTTCTGTCAAAGTCATTCAACAAGTCTCTAGGAAGTTTCAAACTTTCCCACATCTTTCTGTCTTTTGAGTCCTCCAACCTGGTAGGAAGCTCCAAACTTTTTGACATTTTTCCATCTTCTTCTGAGCCCTCCCAACTGTTCCAACTTCTGCCTGTTAACAAGTCCCAAAGTCACTTCCACATTTTTGGGTATCTTTACAGCAGTGCTCCAGTACCTCAGTACCAACTTATTGTTAGTCTGTCATCAGGCTACTATAAAGGACTACCCGAGACCGGGTAATTTGTAAAGGAAAGAGGTTTAATTGATTCACAGCTCCTCAGAGCTGGGAGGGCCTCAGGAAACTTACAGGCATGGCAGAAGGGGAAGCAAACATGTCCTTCTTGACATGGAGGAGGAAGAAGTGCTGAGCAAAGAGGGAAAAGTCCCTTATAAAACCGTCAGATCTAGTGAGAACTCATTATTACAAGTACAACAGCATGGAAGTAACTGCTTCATGATTCAATTACCTCCCACTGGGTCTCTCCCATGGCATGTGAAGATTATGGAAACTGTAATTCTAGGTGAGATTTTGGCGGGGACATGGCCAAACTGTGTCACCTAGATTAGCTAGATTAACTTTTAGCTAACTCTTGACTTTTCCTAACATCCTACCAGGAGCTTTTTAAATTCAAGTCTTGATTTAAAATGTTTCATGCAATTAATAATGCTTATAATTATATAATAATCTAAGTAAGTAAATATTTAGTGTGTTAAGGGGAAATGCACTTTCTCAGCTTCTGATTTCCATGAAATGTTTCCTAATCCTTAGATGAGCTTCACATTCTCTTGGGAATATGTAGACATGACTTACTTATACATTTTGAAATATAAAAATTGGCTTATCTGCAAATAGCATGAGTTCTGTTTCATCCTCTGTTCTTGAAGACCGTCTATGTGAGGAGGTTGAATAAATAAGGTTTTATCTTGGAATGGGACACGTCTGACAATGCTGAGTCCACTTGGCAAACCCTTTTGGTTTCCACACTAAACTGTACTCTCCAAAATTGATATGTGGGTTTCCCATGTACTATGCATTAGCTTTCTCAATTACTTATAAAGTAGGTGCAGAGGAGGGATTCTGTTAATTGGAGGACAACTCGGAGTCTCCAATAACATTGTAAATAGCATTAACATAAAACTAAAGAGGTGGTAAAATAAATTTATTATGCTACAGTTTTATAGCATGAGACAGATTATTCATCACATTGTCAATATGTATGCTGAAAGCATTTAATAAGCAGTTTCTAAATTGGTGCTATTCATGTAGTAGGCACATTGAGATTATTTATTATTTAAGTGACTCATGACAATACTTTTTATTACCAACTGAAGAAAATTTCAGTTTAAATGTTTTCTATGATAAATTCATGTAATAAAACTGAGTCAAAGTGTTGACCTTTATAACTTAACTCCTCTACCAACAACAGCTAAGTGTTGGCGTAAAGAATAAACTTTTCCTTTCTCCTCTGAAGGCTCACTGAAAATCAGTGGACAAGAAGTATACAAGCAAAGGTATATAAATTTACTAATGTACACAAGCGAGAATCACAGGTATATAACCCCACCCTTAATGGGGTGCAGAAGCTTATATACCCTTTCACATAGGGGAGGGAGGAGATGGAAAATGTAGAAGATTCTTTTGAGGGGTAGGAGATAATTATTAGGGAGAATGAATAGACAAGAAAGATAGAAACTAACTTGTAAATAATTGGAATGACCACAAGAGGCAGACATTATCTTGTGAAAATAAAGTTTATCCAGGTGTGGTTGCATTCTTCACTCTTCTTTAGTGAAATAATGAGATTTTAAGGATGGAATCAAAGAAAATTATGTTTCCTTTGGTGAAAGATTTCTTGGTCAAATAAAGACATTTCAGAAAAAGTGTCCCTCCCTGAACTTGTGGGGGAAGTAAGGGAAACAAGTCAAAGTGAGAGGGATCCTGAGATTTATTTCTGAGGCCTTTTGATGTTCAAAAGTGCTTGACATGCCCAAGTGCCTATTTTGAGTAATCATGTTATACACTCCAAAAAAAGTAATTTAGTGGAAATACAATTACTCAATACTGTATTAGAAGATAACCTCTTAGAGATAATTGATAATAGCTATAAGATTTCCTACTGTCTGTGGAGTTTTTATTTTTTGTTGTTGTTGCTTCTGTTGAATTAGTTATTCATAAAGCAGACAATAGTACTAGGTCAGGAAACACTGATAAGAAAAAAATAAAAGAAGATAAGAAACTTACTCTGTCAGCTACATGCCACATTGACAACCTGAACAAACATGTCCTTTGAAAATATGCGTAGACCATTGGAAGCAGGGCTTTGCTGTTAGAATCTTTTTGAAGCTCCTTCTGTGCATTTAGTTTTCTCTATTATCTGGGCCAATTAATTTTTAGACTCAAGACAAGAAGATGAGGCAGAAGATATAATTGTAAAGAGATTACTTGAGCCAAAGTAAGGACAGCTGCCTGAGAAACAGTTGAATGTTGCCTCGGAAAGTGTTTGTTAATCTTTTGTTAAAGCAGGTTTTCAAAGGCAAAAGGGAACAAGCAGTGAATTGATACAGAATTATTTGACATGAATTTTTATTAATTTACAGAAATAACATTGACTGTTGACTGGCTATTGTTGAACTACATGGTTATTTATGTATTTTTATAAAATAACATTGCTTAGTGATTGGACATACCTTGTTGTATCTCAAGGGGATGAGTTCTGGTGTCCAGCACGTGGCATTTTATGGCTACATGGTGTCTGTTAGTCTAGTGTCCACATGGTGTATGGTTTTGAAATGTTTTAGCTCAAGGGAGGAAGTGAGGTATGACTGCTGTCACATGCTGTCACATTTTAATATCTCTCTGTGCCTGATAAAGAGGGCTTACATTCCTCAGATAAAAATTCTTTCCTTTCTCAATTTTAACATCATCTTATTTTGTTTCCTTATCTGCAAAATGGGTATAATAACTTTTAACTAATAGGAATGACAATGATTAAAGGTGCAGGACTAAAGCTGTGTAGCAAATTTTATATTTAAGCATAATAGGCTGGGCACAGTAGCTCATGTCTATAATTTCAGCACTTTGGGAGGCTAAGGTATGTGGATTACTTGAAACCAGGCATTTGAGATCAGCCTGGCCTGTATGGCAAAACCCCATCTCTACTAAATATAGAAAAAAATTAGCTGAGCATGGTGATAAATGCCTGCAAATCCAGGTAGTTGGGTATGATGGGTGAGGGGTCTGGGGTCTCACTCTTCAGATGTGATGGTCTGGTAAATTTAAGTTCCTTGATACTACCTGGGAGGTCTGATGGTTGTTTTCTTGAGAAAGGAACTCAGATAAGACAAAAGTAACTTTCTCAACTTTTAAAATTTAGAGGGTTAATTTGTATGTTTATCTAAAAGATACCATAAACATGAGCTCTATGAAACAATTTGGCCAGTTTCAAAATACAAAAGTTAAAAAAAATTTAAAAAGAGATTTAATGAGGTATTTTTAATCTGCAAAGTATTTTTCTATTTTTTTGTTTTTTTACTATAGAACATAGATAACTCAAAATGCAGCATACAAGAAATGCACTCATTCTAACTTGGATATGCTAAAACTTTCTGATGTGAAGTAGAAATATACGTAAATATACATAGAAGAACAGTTAAGATATCTAAACTCCCTTTTTGTTAACGGTTAAAAAGGTTCTCTGATGGCTAGACAATTAAATAGAAAACTCCAACCTCCAGAAATTCCTCGTTTGTTTATACATTTTGTTTTGGTGGAGATACAAATGATTTTTTTCTGGTGAAAATAATAAGCCCCCAAATTAATTGTCCTCAGGTATATTAATAACTTTTCCACCTAAGCAAGCAATCTTAACTTTTTTTTTTTATTAAATTGCTGATTAACATGTAACTCCACAAATGCTGGAGTATACATACTTTGATGTTAGAAATAGAAGGTAAAAAGAAACTTCCAACTATTGCATGCAAAAAGCCAAAAGACAGAGTAAGATAAACAGAAATTCCAAAAACAAACCTTCACTGTGTAAAACTATATTAAGCCTTATTTGAGACAAATTGATTTATTTTGTGAAAAGAACAAAGGAGAGAATTGACTAAATCAAAAAGATTAAATGTTAATTCACTTGGTTCTTAAAAGGGAATTCTACACACCACATTTCTCTTGTGGTCTTATTAATATTACTTCAGGCCAAATACTATATCCATATATCATCAAATAATTTACAAGCATATTCAGTTCTTTCTCATTTATCAACCGCATGTCTCATTAAATAATCATTTTTTCATTACACATATGAATTAGTTGCAAGTTAAAGTTTATTTTGTTAGTCTTTTATTCCATCTAGTTTCTTGATAATTGTTTCTTTGATTAGACATGGAACATCCTACCTGAAAAATTATGTACAACTCAGGATTTTTATATAGCTATGCTGATGTTATTCCCTGTACTTTCTGATTAGAATTATTTTAATAATTCAATTTATCAAAGTTATGCTTCCATGTAATTTAAAGAGACAAATATTTTATATGGTTTATGAGAAAATAAAGCAGGCGATAGGCCTCCTCAAGTTTTCATTTCTTATTTTCTCTTCTTCAGTTAACTGTTTTCAAATCTACTAGCTGAGTTCTTGTGATTTACTCCCATGTCTCCAAAGGATATGCTTCAGTTGGTCCTTCAGGCATTATCAATTGACTTTTCACCACAGAAGTTGAAGTCTTAACTTCCTTTCTTTCCCACAGCCCCAGTACATAGACATAAATTGTCCACCTATGATTGTCCACAAATGAATGTAAAATTATATTGGTGAGGCTAATACTGACTATGGAGATTAAAAGATAGTAACTTCTGTTCACAAAACATCCACACAGTAGACAGTCTTACTTTGTCCTATCTGCATACTTTTGATTTCCCTTGTATTTAATACACGTTTTATAGCTGCTTTTGCTTAACTTTCTATTAATACTCTAGTCACAAATTCTTTACTATTTGCTAAATCTTGTCTTTAAGAATTCATTTACATCAGTTAATTGACAACTTTCTTTTTAAAGAAGTTTTTCCTAAAGTCTTTTGATCTGCTCCAGTTCCCTTTATACTTGGTGTCCATGTGCATCTCTGGACATTATCCCCTTTCTCTCTTACTGGGGTGTTGGTCTATCTCACTTTTCTGCTAGATTTTTCATTTTATTTAGCCTACATCATTATATAAACCAGAGTTCTCAAGAGAAATAGAAAAAATAAGGTGTGTTTGTGGTGTGAATGAGTGTGTGTGTGTGTGTGTGTGTCTGTGTGTGTATGTTTAGAGATCTGTCAATCTATCTTGTCATGATTTATTATAAGGAATTGGGTTCTACAGTTATAAAGGCTGAAAAGTCCCCGAAACGGCTGTCTGCAAGCTAGGAACTCATGAAAGCCAGTGGTTTAATTTAGTCCCCATCTAAGGACTGAGAACTAGTGTCACAGGATCCTTACAGTGTCTTTTCACGAGCTAGAAACCTCTGTGATCCATGGCACCTCTGCTTGGGTTTTGCTTGTGCCCGATGGGCTCATTCTTCCCACCTGGCCTTGCAGGCTGCTCTTGGCTCACAGTACCAACTTACACCCCACGCTTGCCAAGGGTGAGCCAGGAACGGCGTGATGAGGGGTGTGTGAGCAAGTGAGCATGGGGTTCAGCTACTATGCACAGCCAGATGCACCAGCTGCAGCGGGGTGGGCAGCTCCAGGTGCCAGTACAGGCACTGGTCCATGTGACGCTGCAGCTGGACCAGGCATACTGCAAGTGGCTTCTGGCTGCCAGAATAGTGTCTGGACAAGGAGAATGTGATGGCATCTGAAAACAGAGAGATACCAGGGTCTGCAGAGCCCCAGAAAGGATGTTACAGTATGTCACAGCCCTGGCTTAGGAAGGCCTGAGGTCTGGGCTTCCAGAAGGGCTACAGTTCTTCTCTCCTCATAGCCCACAACATGGCAATCGGGGTGTTGGAAAACACTGTAAAGGAGAAAAGACTTACCGAGTGCCTACGTAAATTGGTTATGAGTAACATATAAACAAGAAACAACAAACTGCAGAAGGCAGCAAGAAACCTCTGCGGAGGAAGGCCTCTTCATGCCTCATGTTCCGCCACCGAACTTGGGATATCCACAGGTGATGTAGGACTGGCTCCCTACATTCTGGTGCCCAATGTGGGGCTCATGGATTCCTATATTCTGGTGCACCAACATTTGGGGCTCATGGATTCCCTACAGAGGGGGATGCCTTTTAGTTCTGTTTGTGTTACAGCTCTTTTAGTTCCACCATTTGGCTGGTCCCAAGTTCTTATCCTGTGACCAGGAAGAATGAGTTGAGCAGACAACTGGAGGGTGAGCAAGACAAAGAGAAGCTTCACTGAGCAACAGAAAAGCTCTCAGGAGACTCAAAGTGGGGAGCTACTTTCTGTGGGCAGGTCATCCCAGCAAAAGTATGAATCTGGCTGAGTTTGGGATTTGTATGTTTTCAAAATGGAGGAAGTGTGTAGTGATTGGTCCATGGGCGGCCACTAGCAGGCCTGGAAAAACCACCAGCTGATTGGCTGAACGGTCATCAATGAAGCACTCACTCTGGGCCACGGACTTTGCCCAGAACTGGGCCTGACCCCTAGCGTCAGGCCCTCCCTGGCCTGAAGTTGAGGTTTCACTTGAGACCCACCCCTTCCCTCCTAGGAACCTGTCTGCCTTTAACATGTCATCCATGGTGCCCAGGCTATCCACACAGAAAGGAGCCCACAGACCTGTGCTGAGTCACCCTCAACCCCCTTGGCCTCACTCCTGTGCTCTTTTGTGCTCAAAGTGAAGAGGGGGTCAAGGTGACAGGGGGTAGGTATGTCAGCACTGCCCTGAGCACACGCACACCTGGCTGGGTTTTGACAGCACTTGGGCTTGGCCACAACTTTGCTCTGCCCTGGAGCAGGCACTGGGAGTTGGAAGAGGCCAGGGAGAGGGAGCAGGCCCTTTCAAGCCTGCAGGGGCAGGGAACTTCTGGGCCCCCGAGAGAGCACAGGGATACCTGGGTCTGGAGCTGCAGTTGAGTGACTGCACCTGGGAGCATGGGGCCTGCCCTGCCAATTCAGTAGCTGGGGGGGTTCCCACTTAGTCCTAGACCTGACTGCATCACCCCTGCTGCAGCTGGTGCCCCAACAGCAGCTGCTCCAGATTGGCTGGTGCCACGATTACCAGGAGCACTGATGATACAAATTCCAGTCAAAGGTTTAGAAAAGATGAGATGAGATATCCCAGCTTAATCAGGAAGCAAGGGGATAAGGGGTAGATTTCTTCTTCCTTCACATTTTATTCTATTCATGCCCTCAACAGATTGCCTGATGCCCAACTACCTTGGAGAGGGCACTCTATTTAATAAGGCCACCAACTCGAATGCTAATATCATCCAGAACCTACTGTCACAGACATACCCAGAAACAGTATATAATCTGGGTACTGTCTCGCTTACTTAAATTAACACACGAAGTGTATTACTGCACCATTCACGAGAGCCAAGATATGAAAGCAATCTAAGTACTCATCAATGGAAGAGTGGATAATGAAAATATGGTATATATACACAGTAGAATACTATTCGGCCATACAAACAATGAAATCATGTTATGTTCAATAACATAGATGGAACTAGAGGCAATTTTATTAAGTGGAACAAACCAGATGTAGAAAGACAAGTGTTGCATGTTCTCATTCATATGTGAGAGATATAAAAGTTGATGCGTTGAGGTGGAGAGTAGAATTAGGGTTACCAGAAGCTGAAAACTGTGAGGTGCAGAGTGGCTGGTTAATGGGTATAAACATACAGTTATGAAGAAGAAATAAGTTCTAGTATTTGATAGCACAGTAGGGTGAATATAGTTAACAGTAATTTATTGAACATTTCAAAGTAGCTTGAGGAGGAGATTTGAAATGTTCACAATACAAATAAATGATAAATGTTTAAGGTAATGAATACCCAAATTATCTTGATTTAATCATTATGTATTGTATTCATGTATCAAAATATCTCATGCACTTCATACATTTGTATAATTATTATGTATTAATTTAAAAAAATTAACTATCACAATGATATTCTCAGTATATTCTCCTCTCCTTGAAAAAGGATACATGAATGACAAATGTTTGATACACTGAAACCTGAAAATACTTTTATGCTAACATATAATTGCTAGTTTAGATGACTGTATTATTTAGATGGGAAATAATTTATCTTCAAAATAGTAAAGGCAATTATTTTATTATTGTTAATTACTTTTATCTTTCTATTTTGTTGTTCAGAAATAGGAGGTTATTTTGATTTCTTATCTTTTCAGATGATCCAAATTTGATCTCTCTCTCTGTACTTCCCTCCTTCATCCTCTCAAATTGCAGATTACTCTTTTTTTCTCCAGTGTTCTAAAGTTTCTTAACATCCTGTCCTAGCAAAAGTCTATATTCTTGCCCAGGGCTCGGGCCTCAGTTGACTCTTTGAATTAGTAAATGTTCTTTAGTCTGGACCTATTTTCACGATCCTATTAAGGGTTTCCTACACTGTTTTCTTTTTGGAAGCAATCTATATGTTTATGCTTAATCTGTTCAGTTGGTCCTCCTTTTTGTCTTCTATACTCCACATCTCTGACCTTCAGAGTTGTGTTATTTGTACTAAGTTATTTCTACAACTCTGTCTTCTGATCATTATATATGTATACATATATACATAAATCACTATCATGTTTTTAATTTCCATTTTTCTCCAAATATCCCTTTTATAGTATCCTGCTTTATATCATAGAGTCAATATTTTTATTAACTTTCTGTCTTCTGTTATTGTTTCCACAGAGTGAATGTTTACAGGAATGGTGCATACAGGAGAGGCCTCACTGACAGTCTCTTTAGTATTTCATTTTGGGCTAGTCAGTTTTTCTGGGAACTACTCCCCAGAGGTTTTTATTTGATAGTAGAAGATAGGGTGAAAGTAAAGATGGGCAGCAGCTTTCGGTTTGCATGCATAATGATTTCTGTTTTTGGTCTATTACCTCCGCCTACAAAAATGTCTGAATCAGCTTAACAGTTGACAATTCACAACACTTGACGTCTCTACTAAAGATACAAAAATTAGCTGGGCATGGTGGTATGCACATGTAATCCCAGCTATTCAGGAGGCTGAGGCAGAGAATTGCTTGAATCCGGGAGGCGGAGGTTGCAGTCAGCTGAGATCATGCCACTGCACTCCAACCAGGGCAACTCAGCAAGATTACGTCTCAAGAAAAAAAAAAAAAAAAAAAAGTGGCCGAATTCTCCTCATTAATAAGTCCTGTTCTTTATCATTTCCAGAGAACAAATTGGCATTCTCTCTGTTTGAGGGACTGTTAGTCATGTGGCTGAATGCAGTCAAGGAAGAAACTCAGGAAGCTACTCATTCTTGAATAGATTTTAAGTGACTATTCTAATTTTCTGATCCCTGGGTTACCACTACTTTCAGAGGTATCAGATGCAGTTAATTCATGAATCTTTTAAGTATTCTGTGTTAAAAATAAATACATTTGATTATTAATCCTCTCCACTGCCAATTTAGAATTTCTATTTTAAAGCTTCTTAATTTACCACTCACTTATTTACTTTTCATTGTTCAACATT
This sequence comes from Plecturocebus donacophilus, assembly GCA_004027715.1. NCBI lineage: Eukaryota > Metazoa > Chordata > Mammalia > Primates > Pitheciidae > Plecturocebus > Plecturocebus donacophilus. The sequence goes on from PVKP010007069.1 coordinate 34,480, forward strand.
TCATTGCTTTTTTTAAAAAATTATTCATTGAAGATAAGAGATTTGTCTTAAAGATCAACACTTATTTTACTCTCAAAAGCAACTATTGCTTTGTGATACATTAAGATTATACAGTTTGTGAGGGAGGTCCTTTTAAAAAAAGATAATAATAAAATATGAATAAATTGGAAACACCTCATAAAGTAACTCTGTGGTTATATTTTACTCACAGGACTATTGTTAGATTTGGGGGAAAGAACTACAAGACAGTTGCTAAAAGTATGAAAAAGATAGTTATTAAAAATATGAAAACCTTATTTATCTTAGGTATTGGCATATGCCACACATCTCTACTATTCTTGAGTGTGGTCATTTAGAAATGAATATCATTTGAACTCATTCATGTTTAGAGAGGGTGTCAAAATGAGAACCAGGAAGATCTAGCTACACTAAAAATGGACCTAAACTAAATTGATTGAAGATATTAGATCCCAAATATTCTTGGTGAATTTTGAAGTCTTCATTAGTATACCCATATTAAAAGGAGGTAATGGAAGCCAAAATAAAAGAATTATGGACTGACAGGACTACTGGATTAAAATAAGCATCAGTTTCATTAAACAGAGCAAACTTGAAGATAAATCTTTTGAAAATAAATTTTGACTCTAGCTCTTTAGAGGATCTAAAGTGACTTTGATGGACAGTGGAAGAATCGCAACATAGAATTCCTTGAATAAAAATTTATTGACTTCAAATAAAAAGAAATGACTAAAATATGAATAAAATAGGAAGTTTGATACAGAATCTTGGAAGCAGTACATGCAATTTATATGCCCTAAGTTTAAGATTAACTGGCTTCATGGTAAATGTACTTCTGATTCTTATGTCAATGGTTTTGGGAGGAAGATGAGCTAGATATTCATTTTCAGTTTGCCATCATTATTCAGAGGACTGATTTAAGTCACTCTGTAAGTATGCTCACTCAAAAATATCATGTTTTGAAACAGTTCAGTTTTTGGATTATTTTTGTGGTTACTGGGTATTAACATGTAACTAAAATATATTCTTTAATGGCCTTAGGCCTTTACAGAACACTTAAAATAAATTTAGCCTCATTTTCTCTATCATATATGCAAACTATTTTAAGCGTGATAAAACTTATTGTCTGACATAATATGAGCAAGTGTCGAGCCCATAAAATTACTCGAATATACAAAATATATGAGCATATAAATATCAAAAAGACAATCATATGAAAATGAGGAAAAGGAGAAAATTGGTGAGAAGGTATAATATTAAAGGGATGCCATAGGTCTCAAATATGTGGCATTTAACAATCAAACAATTGGTATCTCGACATAAGCAATTCCATGAGAAACAGAAGAAAGTGCAAAGGCCCAAAGGTAGGAGCTATTTGACTATTCCAGAGACAATGGGGAAGTCAAGGTAGATGAAGTGCAGTAGTAAAATTGTCACCAATTAGAGGAGGCAAGATTAGAGTTGTAAGAATAGGGGAAGAAGGGCATATATGTGACATCATCTATGTAGCATATACATAGGCTATTCTATGGATTTTAACTTTGAGACAGATGGTTAACTATTTAAGGATTTGCTCATAGATTAAATGTTAAATTTGAGATATTTGTCAGGAATAATTTCAAGATTTTTGGAGAAATATGTCTGAAGTCATGGAAAGGAAGCCAGACAGAATATGTGTGTATAGATGAGAAAATGAATGAAAAAAACTAGAAAAGATAATTAAATTAAGTGACATATTTTGAATGATTAATAAAATGTCTAGCACAAAAAGGAGCACAACTATCATACTTGTGGAATAAATAAAAATGAATATAAACACAAATATGAATAAAATTAATGAGCACCATAAAAAAGTAACAAATTTAAATGAGCACAAAATATGTTACTTTCAAATAAATGACAAGATACTATATATCCCCAGATAAAGTTATGTGGAGTCATCTTGAAATCTTTTATCTTCTTATCTTTATTTGGAATTTAGAAATCCTAATTTCTACATGTATTGCTTCTTTAGGAAAAGCCTACTGATTCCTATAGGTTAATAGGACCTCTTTCTTTCTCTTTCTATATGCACATATAACATTCATGCAAATGTTTTGTTTGTATATGTACAAACCAATAAATTATATGGTTCCATTTTAAATTGTCAAAAAAGCCACGGTGAATTTTAATGAAATTAGATGTTTACTATTTATCATACTTTATTTTAAATTGACAATATGGGGTGCAATGTGATGATTTCATACATATATGCATGGTGAATTGATCTAATCAGACTAACTAACATGTACATCACTTCACAGAGTTATCACTTATTTGTAGTCGGGACCTAAAAACAAGTAAATAAACTATAATTATATAAACTATCAGTTATAGTTTATAAATGATAACTATAGTTAAATTATTAACTATAGTCACTATGCTATGAAATACATAAACAGATCTTATTTCTACACAGGACAATAATGCAAGTTTATTAAACAATATTTGCTGGAACACCCCCTCCCAAATCAAAACCAAATATTTAACTACATGGATATTGGGAGTACCAACAAACTCGTGTCATGTAAAAGAAGACCATAGAATAATTTGTACAAATTGAAAGACAATATGGGAAGTTGACCATGACATCGCCTTTAATGTTTAACATGATGCAGAATTCAAAAAAGATTATGGAAAGGTTGTATTAATTTCAGTGGAGTTGAAAGGATTTGGACATATTGTCTGGTATTGTCATATGAGATACAGAGTCAGAAAAGGGAAAATAATAAAGACCAAAGAAATTTAGAACATTATTTACTTTTTGAATTTTAGGGAAAAAATACTGACAACACAAATCAGAAAAAGAGCATTGAAAAGCCTACATATATTACTATTTCACCATTACAAAATGGAATAGGACTATCTGTGCAGGAAAGTAAATATGTCAAGAAAGTGAATCAATTTACAAAAAGAAAACATGTTAACTTTATATAATTTGTCAAAAAAGCAGCAAACTAAACACAACAGAATTGTATACTTTGAAAAAATATATTCACACACAAAAAAAAAAGAAGAAGAAAAAAGCATTATACCTTCAAGGAAACCAAAGCAATTCCTGGAAATATTAGGGATGAAGCAAAGCTTCATTTTGTGTTCTGGATTTAGAAACTGACAGAAGCACTTTTAATTTGACTCAGTCTTATAATATGCTACAGCAGAAAACACTGAGTTGTCACAAATGTAAGTTTTTACATTTATATTAAAAAATTTTTTTACTGAATTTTTTTTGTATATCATAAGTTTGGTTGGGAGAGAAACAAAAAAGTTAAATATAGATTTAGCTAGATCTGAAATGATAAAAACAGGTAAAATCTGTGCAACATTATTCGTGTTTTTTGACTTCCTACAATTATCTTAAATATATTAAGAAATGTTGACATCTACACAGGATATATGTTAATATTTCATATTTGTAGAGATGGTCTATGTCAAAAATTATTTAACATGGTCCAGAAAACCGTACATTTGATAATACAATGCAACAAATTCAATATTACTCATGATAAAGGAAATGACAGGGTGGCATATAATTTTCTCGAATATTTTATTTCAACCTAAATATTTTAAAAATAGGATTTTTGTTCAGTTCTCTGAAACATATCAGATAGCTTTTTTTTTAAATCAGCATAGAGAACAGAGTTAAGACACAGTACCTAATTAGGTGAATTAATTTTAATTCCACATGAATCCTTTAATTTTTTTTAATGTAAACCCTGCCATAAAGAAAAACATAATTATTTAATTATATTTTGCCCTAAAATTGGATTTATTATTATTTGGTTTTCTTACAATGAAACTATAAATATATATAACAAAATATGAGCTTGGGTGTGGTGGCTCATGTCTATAATCCCAGCACTTTGGGAGGCCGAGGCAGGTGGATCACCTGTTAAGAGTTTGATACCAGCCTGGCCAACATGGTGAAACCTCGACTCTACTAAAAATACAAAAATTATCCAGGCATAATGGTGGGCATCTGTAATCCCAGCCATTAGAAAGCCTGAGGCAGGAGAATTGCTGGGACCTGCTGGGTGGAGATTGCAGTGAGCTGAGATCTTGCTACTGCACTCCAGCCTGGGTGATAAAAATGATACTCGGTCTCAAACAACAACAACAACCATAAAATATGAATGTTGGGGAAAATGTGATTAGTAGAGTGAATGACAACTGAGGAAAAAATAAAGGGATACCTTATCTGTAGCTTGAATAATCAATATTTTGGGGAAAAATGCTCTTTCATAAGATTGATCATAAGACCTGGCCTTGTGAATCTATACTGAATATCAAATATAAGGAAATAGTAGCATTCAGGCAAAGAAAATAAAATTTTCCTCAAAGTCTTTTTTAGCAGTGTTAGGTATCAGAAAAGCAGAAAAAAAATTCCCTGAATCAAATAAACAACTACTAGAACTGAGTAATTTTAAACTTTACATAATACAAAGTTAATGTACAAAATTTAATTGAATTTTTATATCCTGAAAGCAAATCAAATATGTAAATATCAGATAAGGAGATTTACAATGACAGTAGTTTTGAGATTCAATAAATATTGCCTCAGAATAGTATACATGAGATAAAAGGTCACTAGAGCCAATAGCCAAGATCTTACATCAAATTGTATTGAACTGCATTTGCAACATACACCTATTATAGGTTATACATTTATCTGTAACTGGAACACCAAAATGTGTGTATGCTCAGGCTAAGTATAACATTGTTCTCTAAAGAACAGAGCTAGCTTTTCCTAGTCATAAATTCACTTTCTTCCCTGAGCATCAAAATATTAAAATAAGCAAGAATTATCAACATGGCCTTAAAGGTCTCTATTAGCATATTTCTGAAATCAAAATTCTAGAGAACCCAGCCACCACATTCTAGTAAGCTTCATGAGGTTTGGTCTTATGGACACCCACACAAAATTGTCTCCTATTTTTCTTGCCCAATCTCCCTAAGTTCACTGGCCAGTGTTCCAGAATATCTTCTGTGCATATCTCAGATGCCGGTACAATTCTGTCTTCAGGTTGTACCTATGAATGACCATACGTTCCAAATACCATGAATAATAGCAGCTTGGAGATGAGTTTAATATCCAGACTCAGATGTCTCTTGGAGTATATGTCATTTAGGATGCTTTATGTCATATAACAAGAAATCAAAAATGACAAGAAATGTTTTAAAATCAGATAAAATTATTTCAATTAACAGGAAGAGTGAAAAATGAAGCAATTTTGTGGCTAATTAAGAGGTTTATAGACCATCAAGAAATCATCAACTTCCTCAAGGAACAGTGATATGATATGACTGTGTCCCCACCCAAATCTCATCTTAAATTGTAATCCCCGTAATTTCCACGTGTCTAGGGAAAGACCTGGCAGGAAGTGATTGGACCATGGGGGAATTTTCCTTCATCCTGTTCTTGTGATAGTGAGTGAGTTCTCATGAAACCTGATGGTTTCATAAGGGGCTCTTTACTCTTCGCTCTTTATTCTTTGCCTTCCTCCATGATCAAAGTTTTCCCCAGTCATGCAGAACTGTGAGTCAATTCAACCTCTTTCCTTTATAAATTACCCATCTCAGGTAGTATCTTTATAGCAGTGTGAGAATGGACTGCTACAGATAGATTATATCAATCATTCCCCTCTTCCATCTTTCACATGCTGGCTCTTAAGTTTGGCCTCTCATGTTTACAAATGAACAAAGCAATTTTAATAATTCATTCTTCATACAAGAAAATCTAAAGCCATAGGAGAAGAGAACATATTCTTTCCACATCTCTTTTTTTTTTAGAGAAAAGAAAACTTTTTTGAAGTCTCTCACACACCAGCAGATTATTTCAACTATTAACAATACCTGTCAAAAATCTACAGAGATATGCAAAATGCCTGTGGGTTATCAATAAAGTGGGAGCATAAGGGGTATATGCATAAAATGCTTTTAAATTAGGATAATAGTAATTTTTCATCAATTGAGATATTTTTAAACATGAAAAGATTGAATGTACTCAAAACAATATATTAGACCTTTTGTTATATTGACAAGAGCAAAGAAATTCATTCTTTGCAGCTGACACTTCTAACTCCTGTTGTGAATTCTTGTTTTATAATGGTATTTTAAAAGGATGTCAGTTTTAAGTTATCCATTGGTGATTTAATTCAAACTGCTAGGCACCTCGTTTCTGTATTTATTTTTCTCTTCTTTTGTATGACATCTTAAACTGCTATAGATAATACGTTTGGTGCATCCAAAAGGAAAAAAAAAAGTTGGTGAATCGCTTATAATAAATATTCCATCTTTCAAAATTAGACTGCATATTAAAGCTTTTTAAATGAACTTATGTAATGCTGAATTGTTCATTCATTTGTAGTATTCAATTTTATGAATCATATATGTTTGGCTAACATTTAAAAAACTGCTCCAGCCTAGCAGCCCTCTGTGAAATTTAAATGGTCAGTCCTGTCTACCAATTCACAAGCTTTTTCTCTTAATATTTAAGTGGTTCTAAAACTGCAGATTCTTAGCCATATTATTTAAGAAGTATCAAGAATCTTGTTATTACTTAATATTAAGATTATATAAGATCAATAATTATATAATAAGATTATATAACATATACAATTAATAATGAGATGATAATAGCAAATATTACATGATATTACATACTTACAAGGTAACATGTGTTGTTTTAAATGTTTTGGGTGCCATCTCAATCTTCCCCAGATATAAGTGCAATGGGTTTATATTTTTATGTTATATTTTTATTTTATTTTATAAATTTTACTTATATAGATGTGTTATGGATTTCCCCAGAGTCATACAAGGTGTTTCTGCTCCCTGGAAAGATTTCCCTTCATCAATGTCCTTCAGGGATATTCCAGAAAGGGGCTGTAGTGCTACAGCTGTACACTTTCAGGAGTGCCAGCCTGTCACATAGGACCAAATGTAAACCAAGCTCAAGTCTCCTCTTCCTTTGTCAAGTGGTCATCAGGAATTCCTAATGAAGCAATAAGTATGAGCTGGAAGAGAAAAGACAATGCAGGAGGGGTGAGGGACATGGGTCAATTTTCTGCTTGTACACACGCGATACTTCCTCCTTGAGGGCCAACTTGGGCCCTATCTCATGTATATCACTTTGATTTGATAATGCTTCATTGCTGTGCATGCTCATATTTATGGCTTGACTCATCAGACCACACCCTATTCATGATGAGCAACTCCACTTTCAGTCTGCACTGAGGCCCAGCAGCACACCAAAAGCTTTTTCTCAAATTGAGAGCAGTTTTCTGCACAGGATGACAAGACTTCCCTCTCAAATTCTAAGGTCCTTTACTGTGATTCAACTATTGCAACCTGCCAGAAGCTCTAACTAGTGTTTCTCTTTTCCACTAACATTTCAAGAGTCACTGGATCTGCTGGATCATACCACCAGAGTTTTAAAGCATTTTGAATGGTGGCTTGAGCTGGTTGCAGAGCCTTCTCTTTGTCTAAGCCTCACTCAAAGCTTGCTTTTAGAGGGTTATTCAATAAATGAAGCAGAGTAAAACATTCAAATGAGCAATATATTGCCCCTACGGTTGAAGATAATTACTAGGCATTTTCTCCCCGTGTGTGTGTGTGTGTGTGTGTGTGTGTGTGTTAGGAGGGACCAGAGGCAACAAGCAATCATTTGCATTAAAAGGAATATCCCAACATTGTCCACCCTACTGAATCCCCAACAAATTTTGGTAAGGTAAAAGTCCCCTCAATTTTTGTAGGATGTATTTCTCACCTTCTGGCATACAAACTCCACATGAATATGTCTAGAGTTAGTTGCTATTTTCTGCTCACCAAGTCCAGTCAGCATAACATCATCAATGAAAAGGATCCATATAAGGTCTTCTGGAAAGGAAAAATGATCAAGGTCTCTGCAAACTAAATGATCCCAATGGGCTGTAGAGTTTATATCCCTTTGGGAAATAGTGAACATATACTGTTGGTCTTGCCACCTTAAGAAACAAACAAACAACAACAACCAAAAAAAAAAAAATACAGCATTTTGTGGGATTTACTAAGAGATTAAAAAGAAGAAAAGAAAAGCATTTGCAAGATGAATAGTTTTATGTCAGTAACTGGGGATATGTTGTCCAAACAACAAATTCCACATCTGGAACAGAAGCTGCACTTTGAATAACCTGAGTAAATTCACAATAATTCACTGTCATTCTCCAAGATTAATTTCTTTTCTGCACAGGCCTAATAGGCAAGTTAAATAGGTGAGTTGGAAATATTGTGGGAATAGAATCATCACCCCTGCATTTTCAAGTCCTTGATGCATTAGTTTCTATAATCCATTTAGGAATGTGGTGTTGCTTTCCATATACTTTTTTTTTTTTTGGTAGAGATAATTCTACGGGTTCCCACACAACATTTCCCACCATTGTAGCTTTCTCTATAGGTCTGGGAACAAAAGTGGTGATTCTGCCAGTTGCTGAGTATGTTTATTTCAATTACACATTCTGAAACTGGGAAAATAGTCATGTGATGGGTTTGGGGACCTATATCAAAAACTCTTATTAATCACACTTTTGCAAGCCTTTATTCTGATGTCTCCAGGAATTAGTTATCAGTTCAGAACTAGTATTCAGTAATCAATGAGACATCTGTTTATTTCAATTTCCCAAATGCACAGTCACCCTACTCAATGGCTGCGGGTTTCTTTGGAGAGGCTGGGAGAGACCACCACTCTAAATTTGTTTTGAGGACTCAAATCACTCTCTTCTTCCTAGATCTAGAATTCTTATCACACAAATTAGTGAAGAATTCAGTATAATGTGTATCTAGGAACAGTATCATCAAACAACAATTGCCGCAGGTCTCTCTAGGGGGCAGCTGATTCTGATTACTGCTTTGGCTCCGATGTCTATTATGGTGACGGCGCCCACTACATCTTTGGTGATTAAGTGCCACCATTTGATGCTAACACCTGGGATTCTGTTATTCCCATTACAGTTGGGGGTTTAAGTTCTGTGGGAACCCAGCAGTTCTCACTGTAACTTCCCACTTGCAAAGGAAATTAGAGACAGAATTCTTCAAAAACTTTGGGAGCTTCTCTCATAAATTTAATACTGACTGCCTTGGTGAAAAATTATCCTGGGGACTCCTCCAAAGAGGAGCAAGCCTTAATTGATAAATCCATTCTAACATTTCTAAGCCTTTGGTTACATTTTTCTATAGAAAATGAAGGTAATTTTAATTTTTTCACTTAGAGTTGACCATTTTCTTTGTGTTGCTAGAAATGGATACCTGAGACTGAGGCTGGGTAATTTATAAAGAAAATAGGCTTATTTGGCTCAAAGTACTGCAGGCTGTAGAAGAAGCATGGTGTCAGCATCTGCTTTCAGTGAGGGTTTCTGGAAGCTTCCCCTCGTGGTGGAAGGTGAAAGGGTGGTGACATCACAGGACTATATGGTGATACAGGAAGCAAAAGAGAGAGGAGGGAGGTGGCGAACAATTTTCAACAACAAGCTCTGATGGGGGTGGGGACACTTGCAGGAGTTAATAGTGCAAAAACTCACTCATTACCTCAAGGATGGCACCAAGCCATTCATGAGGAATTCATCACCATGACTTAAATTCTTTACTTTAGGTCCCACCTCCAATATTGGAAATCAAATTTTAAACTCAGATAAGGAAGGGAACAAATGTCCAAACAATATCATTCACCTTGTGCCCATGTTACAGACAACAAACCAAACAGTAAGAGCCCTGTTAATCCTCCAAGTTACAAAATTTATTAGTATGGGTCCCTTAGTAGGAACCCATATTAATAAATTCAAGTTGAATCTATTTTATATTCCTTCGTTTTAATCCCCTGTTCTTAAAATCTACTTCTAGATATGTTCTCCAGATTCTGCCTGTATAATTTGGCAAAATCATGTAATCTTTTTTCATCTTTGTTGCTTTAAGTGTGTAGTGTACCTTATTCTTTGGAGACTGCCTAGACTTGAAAGTAGTTAAAGGTCTCAAAGCAAAGAGGTGTGATGGGGTGTGATATGATTTGGCTCTGTGTCCGCATCCAAATCTCATCTCAAATGGAATCCCCATGTGTCTAGAGAGGGAACTGGTGGGAGGTGATTGCATCATGGGGGTGGATATTCCCCCCACCATCTTCTTATAGTGAGTGAATTCTCATGAGATCCTGTGGTTTTTAAGTGCGGCACTTTCCCTTTCACTCGGTCTCTCTCTCCTGTCACCATGTAAGATGTGACTTGTTTTTCATTCACCTTCCACCATAATTGTAAATTTCCTGAGGCTTCCCCAGCCATGTGGAAATGTGAGTCAATTAAACCTCTTTTCTTTATAGATCGCCCAATCTCAGGTAGTTCTTTATAACAGTTTGAAAACAGACTAACACAGGATGGGTGCTGAGGATAATTAGCAGTGCCTTCTAAAATAACTATGTCAGAAAAGTCCTTTACAGATTTATCAGGCAATCAAGAACTAACTTTCCCTGACAAGGGTGGAGGGTTTGCATCTACAGGCAAAGAAGACCGATCAGAATATAAAGGTGCAATAACCCAGGCTCATTAGGATCTGCCCCTATGTTTCAATTCCAATTCGTAATATCCTACTCTACTCTTTCTCAATCAATACACTTGGTTTAACAGAAGACACCCTGCCATGTTGAAAATATAAATTATATTGTGATTCAGCCACTAGAGAATTAGATTCTAGGTTTAGTTTTTAGGAAACTTAGCCCTCTGGTTACAGGATATGAGTTTCTGTCAGGGCAGAAATAGCTTCTGTGTCATATACGTGGGGATTGAGTTGGGAATTTTAGTCCCCAAGCTTCTTGTTTTCTTTCTCAACTTTGTCCAGCTCAATTAAGAACAACCAGTCATTCTGGATGTGATGACTCATGCCTGTAATCCTAGCATTTTGAGAGGCTGAGGCAGGCTGATCACTTAAGCCCAGGATTTCAAGACCAAGACCAGCTTGGGCAACATAGTAAAACTCTGTCTCAACAAAAATATAAACAATTTTCCAGGTATGGTGTTGCATGCCTGCAGTCCCAGCTACTTAGGGGGGCTGAAGTGGGAGGATTTCTTAAGCCTGGGAGTTGACCCTGGGAGATGGAGGCTGCAGTGAGTTGTGATAGCACCACTGCACTGCAGACTTCCAACCTCGGTGACAGAGTGAGACCTTGTCCAAAAAAAAAAAGCAGTCAATCTCATTGTACTCACTAATTTCATTAATTTGAAAAAAATTTTCTTAAGGCACCAAATATTTGGCCACCCATAAGTATTTGTCTCTCATAAGTATTTGGCTAAGAGTAGCCAGTGGATACTTTTAAGAATATTTTGGGTATTGCTGTTGCCACAAAACACCATACTACCTTTCTCTTTCACATTAAAATTGGGATCCTGAGTGCCTCCAAATCTAATCAGATCAAAAAACCAGTTCTCACATCGAACCAATCCAAACCTCATCCTTAACATTTTCTTCATTTACAACTCTCAGTTTCTCAGTACCAAAGTCTGTGTCTGTCAAGCTTCTCCAGGTCTATTAAGAAAAGTATATTAAGGCATTTATTGAAAGAACTTATTACATAATTGTGGGAGCTGGATAGGTGAGTGTAAAATCAACAGCCAGTCAATGAAGAAGAGCTTGCTTGATCTTCCAGGCATAGGCTGAAGCTGCTGCCCATAAAGAGAATTTTCTCTTCACCAGGGAAGTCTCTACTCTCCTTTTAAGACCTTTGCACTGACTCAATCAGGTCCATCCAGATTATCTAGAATAATATTTCTTAATTAAACTGGTTATGATTATTTGATTATGGAGTGTAATCACATGTACAAAATACACCTTCACAGCAACACCTAAATTGGTATTTGATTGAATAACAGGGGACAGTAGCCTAAACAAGTTGATGCATCAAAATGACTATTACATTAACCAAGAGGAATTGCATGTGGTTTGTGTTCAGAGGTAGTGTTCTTCAGAAAGTAAATAAGTTATATTCTCTGCTGAGAAGTTCAGATTGTATCCTATGGAAGATGAAGAGATGGTAAAAAAAAATTTTAGGCAAGAAAATTGCCCAAATTTGAGCTCATTTTGTAAGGATAACTCTGGGCCCTTTGTGAGTAAGGCAGTGAGGCTTCTCTAATAAAAAGCCTAAAATACAAATGTTAGAACCAGCAGAATAGAAGTGGTAGGAGGTGTATGCCGTGAGAATGGATAAACCACTCATGAATCACATTTTAATTAACATTATATTTAAAGCCATTTCTTGAGAGCTTAGAATGTGTTTAAAACTATGTTAGGAATTAAAAAATACTAACTTGATAAAAATTCTGTTCTTGCCTATAGAACCTAACAGTGCAGAGGCACTAAAATTGGAAAGAGGAAACTGTGGCTATCAAAACTGTGACTATAAAGTGATGGAGATATACACGGAGTAATGCAAGTGCAGAAAAGGGGTGTTGGTGGCCAGGGGACAGGACACATTCCAGAAGCAAGACTAATACATTGAGTAAAGTAAGAGGGCCTGGGGCAGGAACGCTCTCTTTAACAAAATAGACAAAATCAAAGAAATTGAAATTCAATATTTAGCTTGAATGTCCAGGGGAACTGAGAAAAACCTGGTAGGGAATAATGTCACAGAAACTAAGAAAGACCATTTTGAAGAATAAATTAATGGACCACAGATTTAATAGTGCAGCAAGGTTAAGTGAGACAAGAACTGAAAGGAATTTATTATATTTTGAAAATAAGAGGAAATGGCCAGGAGTGATGGCTCATGCCTGTAATCCTAGCACTTTAGGAGGCTGAGGTGGGTGGACCACAAGGTCAGGAGTTCAAGACCAGCCTGGCCAAGATGGCGAAACTGCGACTCTACTCAAAATACGAAAAACTTAGCTGGGCCTGGTGGCAGGCACCTGTAATTCCAGCTACTCCGGAGCCTGAGGCAGAGAATCACTTCAACCCAGGAGGTGGAGGTTGCTGTGAGCTGAGATTGTACCACTGCACTCCAGCCTGGGTGACAGAGCAAGACTCCATCTCAAAAAAATTAATTAATCAATTAATTTAATTTTATTAAATAATGATAATATGAGGTAATTTGTTAACTGGGAAAACAATTTTGTTAGAAACATAGAGGGTAGAAGTTCTACTACAGTAGGTTGAGGAGTTAATGGGAGATCAGAAACATGACAGTATTATTTGCAGACTCCAGAAACTTGGCTTTAAAACAAATTTATATTAGATGATTAGAAGAGAATGGAGACATAGGTTGTTTCTGTTTTGTTTACGGATGGTAATAGAGTGCATTTTAGGCTGGGGAAAATTAATCCAGTAGTTTGGAAGACATTAGCAGAGCAATAACTGATCTGTCTTCCAGAACATAAGAGCCAAAAGGAAAGACTTTCTATTTGTTTGTCTTGCTGTTATGTCACATACATAGTAGTTATTCAAAAATATTTGCAGAATGAATTAAACAAATCATTAAAAATCAAAGTTCTTCTAAGATCAAAAGTGATCTTTTTGTCTCTAAGATCAAAAGTGATTAACGGGAGAATGTTCATAGCCATATAAAAAGAACACGATTATCCATGTAAGAGAATAGACAGAAAATAATATTTATAGTATTTATTCATTTGCTATATTCTGACCTACTTCTAATTTAATTTAGCCGTATACAATTCTTTTATTTAAATATTATTTTTCCCTAGTCACAAAATCTAAAACAGGTTCAGATAATTTAATAACCTGGAGAATCCAGAAATTTTAATCAAAGGTACTCTGGTTTTTTAATCTTTGTACTAGATGATGCATATAATCTATCTGGTATGCTGTCTACTATTTTATTCTGTATTTTTTAGGTGAAAAAACATACAAAATATATTGTTGTTGTTAATGAAGTAAAATCAAATCATAATTTTGCATACATCTTCTCTGGTTTTAAAGATATATAATTACTCATGCATATATGTTAAATAATATTGAGTATCATGCTTTAGATGTTGGTTCATCTCTCATCTCTTCAAAGGAGCTTTCTCTGATTTTTCACAGTAGGGTATGGAACTCTTACATGTTGCATACCACAATTTTGTGAAACAATCGTCTCAGATGAGAAACTAAGCTTCTCTGCCCTTGTGTCTTTAATCTAGTTTCCTTGAAAGCTAAGCCAAGGCAAGGATTAAGTGTAATTGATTTCCTCAGTAGGGCATTTGCAAAGCATAGAGAGTGAGGAAGGCAGAGACTGAGGTGGAGAAAGATGGAATTCAAATGTACTTGCTAGGGCTCCATGTTAACTTGTGGAGAGTTTTAGCTAGTCGCTACGCAAGAGTACTCTGTTTACCATGCAGATGTCTTCCAAGAGGCTGTAAAAAATACTGTGTCTCCAAACTGTACACTGTAGGAAATAGAAAAAAATCTATTTCCCTTCCTGTTCCCATTGGTCAAGTTTGTCCAGAAGGAGTTCACCACCGCCACAACCATGCCAAAACATACCAGAAAGCATTACCTAGTCACTTTTGCAGCTTGTGGAGAAGCCAAATTTTGTGTACTAAGTAGTACTTTAACCAAAGACCACACCCAGGTCTTTATGGTCTCAGATGATGAAATTAAGTGGACGTGCACAGTGACTTTCATTGCTTATTCAGTGAAGAGACAGACAGAGAGAGAGAGAGAGAGAGAGAGAGAGAGAGAGAGAGAGAGAGAGAGAGAGAGAGAGAGAGAGAGAGGGCAGTAAGATGCAGGAGATTAAGTGAGGCCTAGTGAAACCAAGGAAAGGAAGAATATATGCAGAACACAATTTGTATCTCTTGTTTCATAAGCAATTCTATTGTGAATTTCTCTGGGCAGAGGAAATATGAGGGAGGAGGCAGATGAACAGACATTTCTTTTTGCTGCAAAAGAAAGTATACTACCAGTTTCCAGAAAACAAAAGTGATTAGCAGATACAATTACTATGTGAGGTATTTGTAAATTTAGCCATAACTTTCTTCATGCTTGCTCATTAAAAAAGAAGAAATGGATCTGAAGGGATGTAAAGATTACAAAAGAACTTACTCTAAAATAATTTTTCTTCACAGAAACATTATTCTAAATTATTAGAATACTATAAAGAGAGAGCCAATCACAATTTTCTCTTTTGATGATGATCTGAGTTCTAACCTAACTTCTTCAATGCCCTCTGGACAAAAACCTTAGAAAGGAGTGCAGCTGAGTCATAATTCAAGAGGGAATATTAGTTATCCATTTGCCTTCGAGCATATTTATCTCAAAGGTGATAATCCTGAGACTATAAGAACATTTTGACCTGTTAGTGGAATGAAAGAATCAGGATAACAAAAAAATGAATGTCATATCTTTACTTTTAATTGCACTGAATAAATATAGCTTTCTAAAGTTTCTGTTCTTCTTCCATATAAATAAACCTTAAAACAATGCATTTTATACTTCTAGCTTACTTAAGAATTACCTGCACAAGATGGCTCTCCATACTTTTCTCATGTAGCAGGCTCTGTGCTTTCTGATGTGAGGAAAGAGTTATGGGAAACAGAGACATGACAGCTGTCAGGTTATTTGTCCAAATTTAATCAGGAATCAACCAGAGAGGAATGTCCTAATCCATCAACACCTGCTTGGGATAAGCAGTAAACCCACCAGAGACAGAACCAAATATAGCGATTTAATTAATTGAAAGGTGCTGGCAATTCAGCAACATGTGGTGCTTCTGAGCAATTTCCAGTACCAACTAATGTAGAGCAGAATTTGTGCATAAGTGTCTCAAAGCTCTTTTAAATTTGTTATAATTTTTTAAAATACCAGTTAATTTGAAAATATTTCAGAATACCAGGAAAAGATACAAAAGAATGCCATTTTAATTGTTTTGCTTTAAATTGATATTTGCTGTTTCTTACAAACTTTTAGATGATAAAATTTTATACATATTCATAATCTGATGCAGAGTTATACTTCTGTATGAGTGACATTTTTACACAGCTAACATGGGGCTGATTAAATTGATGTGTGGGTGTTCCAAGACAAGGCTATATTTGTCACTCTTGTTCTGAAATGCATATGTAATAGCCTTAAGATGATTATTTCACAATTAAATTGCAAATCAAAGCCATCATTTAGTCTTTTTTTTTTTTTCTTGTATAGTAATTTGGTCTGAGTCATGTTAGAATAATCCACAATATTTCTCTCATCTCTTCCCTGGTTTCAGTACTCAGCAGCTATTCAAATCATTATTTAATGATTTCTTTCTCACACAAGCCAACATATTAATCTCCCTTCTTTTTCCCCGACCCTTGGTCATTCTACACTCAGTCTAGCCAGCCTAGATTTTGTTAATTGGTTAATCTTTTTCAAATCTGTCTTCCCTAGATTCAGTAGATTAAAAATAAGTACCTTAATTCCATATATTTTTAAAAGACTATTCATACTTAAAAATCAATTTAAAATACTTTCTTTTCCAAAAATGCTTTCTTAATCCAATCAAGCAGAATTGGCTGTCTTTGTTTTTTTGAATTCCACATGGCAGTATGGTCTTCTTTTGTGGTTTGGTTTCCATTTTTGTTGGTTTCATATATTTGTCTTTTCTATTGAAGGGGTGTGTGGGGATTTTAATTATATGTGCTTAATTGTATGACTTTCCATTACAAAGTCCTTTAAGACAAAGCTTGTCTTGCTATTTCAGCCTTTTGTTCTTTTTTTTTTTTTCTATTCAGCTTTAACTTTTAATAACCTAGCATTCTGCATTGAACTATTTTATTAAATTATAAAACTGTTTAGGGCATATGCTTGCAAATTCAATTTGAGTTAAATTGGCACAAACTTTAGAATCTCTAAATATTGATCTCCAGGTTTGAAAACTATCTTTCTCTAAATAATAGTTGCAGCTGAATTTTGGGCAGTCAATTCATAGCCATGATATTTTCAAACATCCCCACTTCATATGCCAAGTCTTTTGTTCTTCCAAATTTAGCTATTTATTTACAAACAACATAATGTATTTTTTCCTTTTTCTACATGTTTACATAATATCTTTTATTTTTTTCCCTTTTTATGTAGGTTTTTACTTATTTAAAAGCTTTGATTTTGACTAGGCACCGTGGCTCATGCCTATAATCCAGCACTTTGGGAGGCTGGGGAGGCCAGATCACAAAGTCAGGAGTTCAAAGCCAGCATGACCAACATGGTAAAAACCCCATCTCTATGAAAAATACAACAGTTGGCCAGGCGTGGTGGCACATGCCTATAATTCCAGCTACTCAGGAGGCTGAGGCAGGAGAATCGCTTGAACCCAGGAAGTGGAGGTTGCAGTGAGCCAAAATTGTTCCACTTCAGTCCAGCCTGGGTGATAGAGACTCCAGAAAGAAAAAAAAAACAAAAAACCAGAAAAACTATGATTTGTTCCCCAACCCAGTCAGAAGTCCTCAGACATATCAATGAAAACAAATAACTAGACTGAACAGTTTATGTGTATCCAGTGCTCTTTTACTCTTCTCCCTCAGAGGCCATATGACTCCTTTATTTCTTTGAAGAATAGACTTTTATCCATTTCCTAATTTTGCTATTATACCTCATTTCCTCACCTCTGCCTTCCCTACCATCTCTTCCAGTAACTTGATTCTTGAATATTCTCTACTTTTCCTTTCCTGTTGTCGAATTTTCTGCACTCATTAACTCATTCTTCTAAATCTAAAAATACACTCAATTTTTCTAATAAATTATTCTTTTTAGAAGAATTTAAGATTTACAGAAAAACTGAGAAAACAGTACAAAGGGTCCCATATACCTGGCACCCAGTTTCTTTTTTGCTTTTAACATAGTTCGTTAATATGGCAGGCACAGTTAATAAACCAATGCTGATAAATTAGTATTAATAAAAGTCGATGTTTTATTCATATTTTCTTAATTTGTACCTAATACACTTTTT
This sequence comes from Plecturocebus donacophilus, assembly GCA_004027715.1. Classification (NCBI taxonomy): domain Eukaryota; kingdom Metazoa; phylum Chordata; class Mammalia; order Primates; family Pitheciidae; genus Plecturocebus; species Plecturocebus donacophilus. Next base: position 52,466 of record PVKP010007069.1, read on the forward strand.
CAGTTCCAAGCTCCTATTTAGGATCTTGTTACATTTCAGCATCAGGTTGAATTTACTCTTGTTACATTTCAATATTAAGTTTCCTTGGGCTTTACTTGTCTGTGACATTTTCTCAGACTTCGATTATTTTGATGATTCTCACTGAGAAACACTAGTAAATTAGTTTACAAAATACAGCTATATTATAATTTATCTTTTGCTCTCATTATTAAACTAGAGTTATAGAATATAGGGAGAAAGACAACAAACCTGAAGTGCCATATTCATTATGGAATATCAAAGATATACACAGTCAACATGAATTCTAACTCTTGAGGTTGACCTGACACCTGGCTGAAGTCAGGTTTGTCAGCTTTCTCCTCTGAAAAGTTATTTGCCTCTTTCTCTACCTTTTTGTGAGTGTAAAATCTATGTGAATATTTGTAATTATACTGTACATATTTTTCTCCTCCCCAAATTGCTCCTCCATTTATTTATTCAATCATTTATTTATATCAGGATGGACTGATAGATATTTATTTTATACTTTGAGTCCTAATCTGATATGACTTTATTTATTTTGATATTCAAATTTTCCATCATTGGTTCTTGAGAGGTCTTGCAGGTCCTGTTTCCCTGTGCCATCCGTAACCCCATCAACATGCTGTGGTCATTACCTCCTTCTTCCTTTTCGTTCTTTCCTTCCTTTCCCTCCTTCTACTTCCTCTTTCTCTCAGCGTTTTCTTACTTTTGGTCACAAGGTACTCCATGCTCATCTTGTATGTCTCCTACACTAATTCTAGACTCAGTCATTTCTCTAAGAAGCTTTGCTTCTGTTTATTGGAGAATGGTATGTTAAACCAAGATATAGGCATTGGGTGTGCTAGTTACAAGTGAAGTGTCATTGATTCTGAAATATCTCAGCTGACAGAGAAGGAACATATATATGTCTAGGCTAACCATGTATCTATAAATATTTCTGTAGGCAGCTATGTACATCTCTGTTAAGCTAAATTGGAGTTCATTTGGATGTCTTTAACCCTACCCCATGACCACAAGGGTAATTCTAGAATCATTCTCTTGCATATCTGTAAATTCCTACTCCAGCTAGCTGGCTCCCAACATTCATGATATATTTGCTACATTGTTCAGTTCCCCAATACATGTATTGTATTATCGGAATTTGTAATCCAGATTGTTGCAGGAAATATCTTTTGTTAACTAGAATACAGTGATTATGAACAGTTTTATTTTTTACCTTTAGTTTTATAAGTTGGTCACGTTTTCACTTATTTTTGTGAGCATTTTTCCTCCCTTAGCCCCTCTAGTGAAGTTGCTTGATACATTTCTAATCAGGTTAAATTGTTTTGTCATATTGCGCATTTCGTCCTGGAATTCTACTGTCATACAAAATGACTCTACATAATTTACATATTTGAAGGTTCAATCTTCTATGCCTTTGGAGAAATGCATAGTGTCATACATCCACAATTATAGTATCACACAGAATAGTTTTATATCTCTCCCCAAATCCCTATGCTTTATATGTGAAAACCTCCTTTTTCCTCACAAACACTGTAAAACACTAATCTTTTGCTGTCTGCATGGTTTGCCACTTTCAAAATGTCTTTTATTGGAATCCAACATCATAGAGCATTTTCAGACTACTTTCTTCACTAAGCAGTGTTTAAGATTCACCTATGTCTTTCTGTGGTTTTACAGCACTTTACTATTTATGACAGAATTACATTCCCTGGTATGTATGTACCATAGTTTGTTTATCTATCCATACACATATTCAAAGACATCTTGGCTGCTTCTCATTTGGGACAATTATTAATAAACTTTTCTTAAACATCACTCTTTGGGTTTTCTGTGAACCTAAGTTTTCCAAACCGTTTAACAAATACCTACAGGTGCAATTGCTGGTTCTAAATAAGATTATATTTTGCCTTAAAAGACATTAGCAAACTGTCCTCCAAGTGGTCATGTGATTTTTGCATTCACACCAGCAAGAATGAGAATTTATATTGTTCTTGAGTAATTGGCATTGCCAGTTTTTCAAACTTATTTATTCTAATAGGCTATAATGATATCTGATTGTGGTTTTAACTTTAAATTGCCTAATGACAGATGACGTTAAGCATCTTTTTATATGTTTATTTTCCATTTGTATAAATTATTTGATAAGGTTTTGAGATATTTTATCTACTTTATTGAGTTTTTGTTTCCTAATTGTTAAGTATTTTACCTATTTTGGATACAAACTGTTTATCAGTTATTTGATTTGCACAGAGTTTCAACTGAAAGTCTTGTGTTTCCAGTTCTAAACATATATTTATGGAGTTGAAGTTTTTAATTTTATTAAAATTCAACTTACCAATTTTTCTTTTCTGGATCATAGTTTTGGTATTGTGTCTAAAAATTCATCATTAAATCCAAGCTCACTTATTTTTGCTCCTATGTTTTCTTCCAGAAGCTTTAAGGTGTCATGTATTATCTTCAGGTCTAAGATCCATTTTAAGTTAATGTTTTATCATATGATTGCTTGTGTATAGGAAAACAATTTACATTACTGCATTAATCTTGTATCCTGCTAACTTGATTTACTTATTTATTAGTTCCAAATGTTTTATTTTCCATTTTTATTTATTATGTTGATCTGGGTTCCTGAGAGGCCAGCACGTCTGCCGGGGACTCTTGGCCAGCAAGAGGGTCCCAACCTGAATAGGGGAGTGCGTGGAAAAAAGAGAAGACAGACAAGCAGGGTCTGGAGGACTGAGTAAGCAATGCTTAAACAGCAATGCTTAAACAGCAGCTTTATTGTGCACACAGTTAGTATATATATGTTTGTCGTATGTCATTAACAGGAACAGATACCATTATCTCATACATGAAAGTAGCACATAAGAACAATAGTAAAATCAGATACATAATTGGGTATAATCACGTCACGCAGGTGGTGGGGAAACTTATAGTTAAAAGTTACTGACCTTTGCAAGGCACCAGAGAGGCAGAAACCCATTATATTTGCGCAGTCACAAGAACAAGCACAGAACCCAATAGTGGGTAAACAAAGTCATAAATCAGATACAGAAACTGAACACATTGTCCTGTCAGACCACATGTGGGTCACATCACAGTTTCACAGAGTTCTTTTTATAATTCCTTTACCTGCAGTTCCTACTTTCCCATAGCTCGACTGCCTCCAACGGGAAACTGTGTCCGGGCTCAAGCTCACCGTATGGTGAGGCCCAATTCCGAGGGGTCTCTCATGGGAACGAACCCTACATGTTGACTACCACATTGTCTTTGAACAAAGACAGCTTTATTGCTTCTGTTACAATCTGTCTACTTTTATTTCCTTTTCTTATTATATTGTACACCTTCAGATGTCTACTGCAACATTGAATAGAAAGGGTGAAACAAAACATCCTTGCCTTTTTCAAAGCCCTAGATGAAACACATTCTTACTATTAAGTATGCTAGCTGTAGGTTCTTTCTGAAGTTGAGGAAGCTACCCTCTCTTTCTAACTTATGAGGGCTTTTATCATGGAGGGATGCTAGATTATGTAAAAGGCTTTTCCTGCATCCATTGATATAATATTTTTGCTCTTCTTAGGCTCTTGATATAGTGAATTATATTGACTGATTTTTGAATATGGAATCAGCTTTATATACCTGGGTTAAAACCCACTTGAATGTGGAGTATACTTATTTTTATAATTTTAAAAACTCAATTTGCCATTTTTTTTGAGAAACTGTGGATTTTTGTTCTTGAGAATCATCAGTCTAAAATTTTCTTCTCTTACAATGTCTTTATCTGATTTTGATAGTTGATTAGTTGCAACCTCTAAAATGACTTAGAAAGTATGATTTTTTCTTCTATAATCTAGAAGAAATTGTGAGAAAATATTGTATTTTTTTCTTTTATTTTCTTTCTCTTTCTTTCTTCTTTCTTTCTTTCTTTCTTTCTTCTTTCTTTTACTTTTATTTCTGGAGTACATGTACAGATTGTGCAGGTCTGTTACATAGGTATACACGTGCCATGGTGGTGGTTTGCTGCATCCATCACCCTATCATCTACGTGAGGTATTTCTCCTAAATCTATCCCTCCCCAATCCCCTCACCCCCTGCTATTCCTCCCCTAGTGCCCCCTCTCATTGTGCCACACCCAGTTATGAGTGAGAACATGTGGTGTTTGGTTTTCTGTTCTTGTGTCAGTTTGCTGAGAATGATGGTTTCTGGTTTCATCCATGTCCCTGTAAAGGACATGAATTCATCTTTTTTTATGGCTGCATAATATTCCATAGTGTATATGTGCCATATTTTCTTTATCCAGTCTATCATTGATGGGCATTTGGGTTGGTTCCAAGTCTTTGCTATTGTGAACAATGTTGCAATAAACATACACATGCACGTGTCTTTATAATAGAATGATGTCTAATCCTTTGTGTATATACCCAGTGATGGGATTGCTGGATCAAATGGTATTTCTATTTCTAGATTCTTGAGGAATCACCACACTCTCTTCTACAATGGTTGAATTAATTTACACTCCCACCAACAGTGTAAAAGCATTCCTATTTCTCCACGTCCTCTCCAACATCTGTTGTCTCCTGAGTTTTTAACGATCACCATTCTAACTGGCATGAGATGGTATCTCAATGTGGTTTGATTTGCATTTCTCTAATGACTGGTGATGTGAGCTTTCGTTCATGTTTTTGTTGGCTGCATACATGTCTTCTTTTGAAAAGTGTTTGTTTATATCCTTTGACCACTTTTTGATGGGGTTGTTTTTTTCTTGTAAATTTGTTTAACTACTCTGTAGATTCTAGATATTAGCCCTTTTGTCAAATGGATAGATTGCAAAAATGTTTTTCCATTCTCTTGGTTGCCAGTTCACGTTAATGATTGTTTCTTTTGCCATGCAGAAGCTCTTAAGATTAATTAGATCCAATTTGTCTATTTTGGCTTTTGTTGTCATTGCTTTAAATTGTTCGTAGAAGTCACCAGTGAAGCCATTTGAACCTGGTGCTTTTATTATTTTTTGAAATGTTATTAGTTGTAGATTCAATATCTTGAATGAATATACTCATTCAGATTGACCTATTTCTCATTGTGGGAATTTGGGGAGTTTGTGCTTTTCAAATGATTGGTACATTTGATATATCATATTTGTAAGCATAGAATTATTCATAGTGCTCATTTATTACACTTCTAATGTCATCAATGAGATGTATAGTGAAGGAGTCTGCTTCATTAATAACACCGTTAGTTTGTTTTGGTTCTCTCTCTCTTTTATCCTTTGTCAGACTAGTCAAAGTTTTATCAATTTTGTATACCTTTTCATAGAACTTGCTTTTAGTTGTGTTAATTTTTTTGTTATTGTTTTTAATTTATTATTCTCTAATTTGTATCATATCGTTCTTTCGTTTTTCTTATTGAGACAAAGTCTCACTCTCTTGCCAGGCACCAGGCTGGAGTGCAGTGGTGCGATCTTGGCTCACTGCAACCTCTGCATCCTGGGTTCAAGCAATTCTCCTGCCTCAGCCTCCCGAGTATCTGGGACTACAGGTGTAGGCTACTCACCCAGCTAATTTTTCTTGTATTTTTAGTAGAGCCGGGGTTTCACCATGTTGGCCGGGATGGTCTCGATCTCTTGACCTCGTGATCCACCCACCTCAGCCTCCCAAAGTGCTGGGATTACAGGCATGAGCCACCATGCCCGGCCTCATTTCTTTCTTTGTGTACTATAAGTTTAAATTGTTACGTTTCCACTAGCATTTCTAAAGTGAAATAAATTGCTGGATTATTGAGTTGAGATCTTTTTTTCCCCTAATATTGGCATTTAATGCATTGGATTTCTCTCTAGGAACTGTTTTCATTGCATCTCATAAAGTTCGATAAATTAGATTTTTATTCTTAGTTAGTTCCAACTTTGAAAAATTTACTGTGAGACTTTTTCCTGGACTTCTGCATTATTTAGACAGATGATGCTTAGTCTTCAAATATTTGTGTATTTTCCTGCTATATTTATATTATTGATTTCTAGTTTAATTCATTATGGTCTGAACATGTTATAATTTTTATACTTTTAAATTTTTTAAGGTGTGGTTTATGGCCTAGAATGTGATCCATCTTGATGAATGTTTTATGTGAGCTTGAGAAGACTATGTATTCTGTTGTTTGACTAAGTACTCTATAAATGTTAATACAATTACATTAATTGATAGTCTATACTAATTTTCTACCCACTTGATCTATCAATTATGAAAGACAGATGTACTGGTCAATTTGTCTACTTTTTTCTTGCTTTTTTTTTTCAAATATGTCTATCACTTCTATCAGTTGATGCCCTATATATGTTACATGCATGTAACATATACATACATGTAATCTATATACATGTAGATTGGTAGGTCTTCTTGGAAAATTGATCATATTATTATGTCATTATTTCTTTATTCTGATAACTTTTCTTGGTCTGAGGTCTAATTTGTCTGAAATTAAGGGAGTGACTACTGCTTTTTAAATTAGTCATCATATCATTATATCTTTCTATATTCCTTTTCTTCTTTCCTAAAAAATCTTTATAGTGAAAGTACGTTTTACAGACAACATATAGTTGAGTCTAAATTTCATCTACTCTGGGAAACTTTCTAATTAGTTTCTTTAACCAATTTATACTTAATGCACTTAGATATTAGATACATTGCTAGGTATATATACAGAAATAGATAGATATGAATATATACATATATAGATCAACCATATTTGTAAGGCCACATATAATTCTACTTTTCTTCTCTCTTAACATATCAAGTATATTACTTTATAAAGGCAATTCAGGAATTTCAGTATTTTAAGGTATTCTGTCTTGTTTTAAATAACACTCTACTGCTTTACTTATAGTACATATAATAGAGTATTTTATCTATGTAACAGAGTATGTTCATTTTCTGCTTCCTGTTCTTTGTGACATTGTTGTCATCCACTTATCGTGCTATAATCATCCAAAATATTGTTATTATTATTAGTTTAAACATTTGCCTTTTATCCAGTTAACAATAAAACAATTTTAAATATTTTTAAAAATTTATTCCTCCTCTGATGTTCTTTCTTTATGTAGCTACTAGTTTCTTACCAATATAAAATATTTTCTGGCTGAGGAATATCCTTTAATAGTTCTTGCAGCACTTCTTCTGCTGAAGAACTCCCCCAATTTCAGTTTCCTGAGAAAGTTTTTATTCCTACCTCACTTTTAAATAATAATTTTATTAGTTGTAGAGTGAACTGGCAACCAATAGAATGGGAAAAACTTTTTGCAATCTATCCATCTGACAAACGGCTAATATGAGGAATCTACAAAGAACTTAAAAAAGTTTACAAGAAATTAACACAATTAAAGGCAAGTTCTATGAAAAGGTAGACAAAATTGATAAATCTGACAAAGTTTTTATTTTGACTTCACTTTTCAATAATAATTTTATTAGTTATATTGTTTTTTGTTTTTTGTTTTGTTTTGTTTTGAGACAGAGTTTCACTGGTCATTCAGGCTGGAGTACAATGGTGTCATCTTGGCTGACTGCAACCTCTGCCTCCTGGGTTCAAGCGATTCTACTGCCTCAGTATCCTGAGTAGCTGGGACTACAGGCGTCCACCACCACATCTGGCTAATTTTTATATTTTTAGTAGAGATGAGGTTTCACCAATTTGGCCAGGCTGGTCTCAAACTCCTGACCTCAGGTGATCTGCTCACCTTGGCCTCCCAAAGTGCTGGGATTACAGACAGGAAACACCATGCCCGACCTCTAAGTTGTCTTTTAAAAAATATTAAACATGTGAAATATTTTAGTTTCCTTTTTCCTAGCTTACACATTTTCTGTCATGAAGTCACAAAGATTTCCAATTTCTCCAGTGTCTTTCTTTTTGTTTCCACTTTTAACTTCTCTAAGTTTTCCTCTAAGTTTATGTCTTAAAGCATTTTCATATATAATTCACCATTATGTTAGAGCCTTGTTAGTGTCGTGCCAATATATAATGAATGGTGAAAGAGTTTTCCCATTAAATCTCAGTCTTTCAATGGGCTTTATGCTTCTTGTCTGTAACCTTCACAAGTGCTTCTTCTTGTGTGGCTTCTACTTCATTCCCACCTCATATAAGGCAAAAAGGATATATATATCTCCTACATACAGATAGCTACATAGTATAGTACATTGCAAATTTTGATTGTAACTTTTGAAAGTAGAGTGTTACGATCTATAGTTGCAGTCAGATGGTGGTTGGGGAAGGAGTCACCTCAAAGGTTTCTTTAATTTTATGCCTGACTATGAATTGTGGGAATAAGCTGGGTCCTCAGTAGAGACCTTTAGTTAAATTATATAAATGTGACCTCTACCTATAACCAGGAATTTCTTGTAGTGTGATGACCTGATTTGAAGGTCAAGAATATCACATTTTCTTACCTGCTTTTAGAAGTCACAGAGCATCCTTTCAACCACATGTTTCTAATAATTGAGTGACTAATTCAATCCTATATTTAGTGGAAGAGAAATTAGATTCTAACTCTTAAAACAAGAATAAAATAGTTTCTGTATTTATTTTAAATATGCCACACATAATTTATTTTGTGTGTATATATTAGCTCCATTTTGTGCTATATTTACTCCATTTTGTGCGTATATATTAGCTAAGACTATTTAAATTAATCCAATAATGTCCTCTAGAATCTTCTAATTGCAATCAATTGCATGATGCTGTCAATATTCTCCAAATTCTCTTATATTCCCTCATACTCTGTTGCAATATAAAACTGATCACTAATTATTTATACACTTAATATGAATACTCCACATTTGTGTATAGGTTTCCTCTCCATTTGTTAATGACCTTTTCTGTTTGTACTTAAATCTAAGTGCATATACATACTTCCAGTAATTCTGTTCCCAAAGAATTGCTGATATAATGTAATTTTATTTTAATACTTCGCTTTATTCTTTCTTGTCTGCTTAATTTTCTTTTCTACTTCAAATTTTAGTTCTGTATTCACCAGGATATTCCTCAAAGAACAATTGTAAATCAGGGTCACACTACTCATCACTTAATAGGACACACACACAAACACACACACACACACACACACACACAAACTGCTTTGTTTTATGTGATCTTCTTTGATGTTGTAATACATATAGACATTATAGTTTTGTCATTATTTTAATATTTATTTATAGTATTTTGTATCTGCAATAATGTCTAATATGTATAATGAGATATTCTCAAGAAAAATCCCCCATCATATATAAATAACAAAAATAAAATGACACAAATATTCTGTAGGATGATAATACATGTTTTCATTTTATAAAATTTTGACAACTTTATTGATAAATAATTTTCATAATGTATACTTTACCTAATTAAAATGTTCAATTCAATGGTTGTTAATATAGTCACAGAATTGAGCAGCCATCACTGGCAATAAATTTTAGAACACTTTAGCAACTTTCAAAGGAAACTCCTTAACCATTAGTGGTTATTCAGAAATTCCCCAAACTTCCTAGTCTTGAGCAAACATGAATTTTCTTGTTTCTATAGATTTGCCTATTCTGCATTTTTTTTTTTTTTTTTTTGAGGCAGAGTCTTGCTCTGTCACCCAGCCTGGAGTGTAGTGGCACGATCTCGGCTCACTGCAACCTCTGCCTCTCAGCAAGAGTTCAAGCAATTCCCCTGCCTCAGCCTCCCAAGTAATTGGGATTAAAGGTGGGCACCACTACACCTGGCTAATTTTTGTATTTTTAGTAGAAACAGGGTTTCACCATGTTGGCCAGGCTGGTCTCAAACTCCTGACCTCAGGTGATCACCCACCTCAGCCTCCCAAAGTGCTGGGATTATAGGTGTGAGCCACCACTTCTGGGCTGAATATTGTATATAAGTAGAATTATATAATAAGTGGTCTTTGGAGATCTGACTTCCTTCATTTACCTTACGGAGTTATCAGTCAATTCTGAATTTTTTACCACCATTGTGTTCTAAGATGTAATTGGGCTTATTTTCCCCAAACTTTGTCCCAAATAACATCAATTCTTTGGGGCTCCCCATGGGCAAATACTCTTTGCCACTATTCCAGACCTAGGCATAGATACAGTGACCCACTTCTCTTGGCATGACACTTCTTATAAGTGGGATCCTAGTAAAGGCACTAGCTTATGGTCTTTAGGGCTTACCTCTCCAAGCCCGTAACATCAATCCTACTATGAGCTACAGGAGAGCTATTTGTGTCTTCATATTCTCAGCTTGCCATGCCTAAGACGAAAGTATCACCCTACAGGTGGGGCTGTGTGGAAGAAGAGAGTCCAAGCCTTTTCAGTTGTTCTTGCCCTAATGAGAACTTCTGCCATATGAAGTGATGGTGAATAAAAAAAGGCTAATGGTTTGTTTCTTGGGGGAAATATTTGCCCCATGACTCATTGCTGGGAGAATAGGAAATCCTGTGTTATTGGATACACCTGCAAAACTGGAAAATTCTGCATGCTGAGTTTGTGAACAGGAAGAGTGGGTCATAGCTCAAATGCCATAGATTCGCTATTCTTAGCAAGATTTGATCCACTTGCTTGAATAAATGCTCTTTTTATTTGCTGTATTCCTTTAGGATAATTTCTAGAGATTTATAAATGGCAAGCTTATAAATTTGCCATTTTCACCAGTTATGCAGTTTTACTAGAGAATGTGTCTGCCTTGATATATATGCCACCATTCTAGAAGTTATGAAGCTCTCATAGAAATGCATTGAAATATTTTACTTGTAAGGACATTTGTTGATTTTTCAAACACTATGCAAAACTAGACTTTCCATTTTTCTTTTATTTCTGCATCCATACATGGACAGCTGGTACTCTCCTTTCTGCACTAGATGGAAGGAAGACTATTGTATGACTTTCTGAATAATGGGAATTATATTTCTGTGTTGACTCTTTCAACTTTCTTCTTTAATACTTTGTGAAAAGATAATTGTAATTTTAAAGAACCTTTTCTTCCCCTAGGATAAAGGATGCAAATGGACTCCAATGAATATAAAAAATAAGTATATGATGATAGCTTATTGTCTGAAAAATGAAGAAAAGAATACTATTTCAATGAGTGAGTCCTTTTATCAAAATATTAAACAGTTGACTTTCTGGTACTATCTTCATTCTTTCTAGTATCCACAAGGTAAATCTACATAAAATCATGTCTTTTTAGTTTACTGAATCCTATTTATAAAATGCAATGACTAACTCTTTGTATCTCCAGCAGAGTTGAATCATAGGGTGAAATTTTGTGCTGTATGAACCTAGAGGACATAAATCTAGTCACTCTACTGCACAGGTTGGTAAACTGAGGTTCACAAAGACTAACTATTTTGCCCAAGGTGACATAAATGGTTACTAACTGAAAATATGAGCTCATGAATCTGGGTTATGTTTTCTTCCCACTACATCACTCTGCTCTACCAAAAATGTAGAAACACTTCTCTTTCCAAGGAACAAAATAATTCTATTATTGTTGTCTTTTCAAAAATATATAGATGGCACTTGGTGTAATTTATGGGCTCCAGGGAGTTATCCATCAGTGAGAGAAAAGAACCATATAGCTTCATGTGATTACACATAGAGTGATCAATAGCTACTGGTTACTTTTTTTCCACTTTTATTGCCTTGAGTATTACTGAAGAAGTCAAAATATTATAATTTATTAGCAGCAGAGAAGGAACACTTTATTCTACATCTCTTCGTAGTTTCTGATGTTATACTATATTACTATGATTGATGAGTTTGGGGGAAGTTTTAGAAGGAGCAAAATTAAGTGGCTATATGACACTAATATTCTTTTTAGGGAATCCAGAGGTAAGAACTTGCCTATAGCTATGTTTTGCTCATAGGTTTATCTGAAAATGCAGGGAGGCATAGCAGAGACTGTCCTAAAATAAGTAAGTTGTATAATTCAATAAATTATTTATTGAAATCTATAATTCAGTTAATTTCTAGGCTGTTTCCTTCTTTATTCATTTACAAAGAGTAAATCATAATTTCTTATCAAAATTAATTCTGAAAAATAAAAATAATTCATTTCTACATCACTGTTGCAAACTTTAGTCATTCTCATATATGTATGTAGAATTTTATCTTTCTAATAGCTCAACATTTAACATTTCTTCTACTTTTTTTTTTCAAATCAATTATGTATTCCTAGCCTACAATGTATTCAGAATAAAGTAACCTTACAAATAATTTCCATTACTCTATAATGTATTTGTTAAATAACATCCTTTTTGGAATAAGATGAATACAGTGCATGGGAATATTCCTGGAAGTCAGTAGTGAATATGAACCACATAATCATATAGCATTAAAGACAAATTCAGTCTCCTTCAGATGGAGTCCCCTTATATGCATAGATAAAATATTGTGGTCATTCTAACACCATATGATACAAGGAAATGTGACTGTGAGAAAAAGGTGGACAGAAAGAAATAGCAATGTTAGCTAAGGGCAGGTAAATAGGTTATTTTGCAAAATTTATAAAAAAATACATACTCACATAAGTACTTTATTAAGGATCCTCATGGGCCTATGAAGGAGAGTGGTCTTGAAGGTTAATTTGTATCAGTTTCCTGGTAAAGATTCTTCTGCTTCTATTCACTCTCAACTCTTTTGAAATAAACATCTCTACTCATTTAAATTCTTCCTGTGAAGGATGAGATTACATTTACTCTAGATCTTTAGCTTCTTCAATCATCTCGAATGTTAGCACATTATTCTCTTTATTAATAGGAATTAATCCTATTTACAAATAATTATTCCTTATATTTTTGATCTTATAAAATACAAATATAGTATTGTATCACATTTTTCATTCATTTACTTATACGTTTTAATGCCTTCTATTGCTATTTAAATAAATCTGTAATCATTGTTTATAAAGTCCTGTCTTACCACTACAGGTGTCCCTCACATCAGTGATTAAATATCCCAATCACACTACACTTATTTATGGTTCTTGAGAAAGCTAGAAGTGTTATAGTCGCCTGGGATTTTATCTGTTTTTAATCTACCTTTCTTGGAAACATTCCCTAGTCCTTCACAAAGCAATCGTCTACTTGCAGTTGATACCTATGTCTACACATTCTCTTGGACGGTTTCCTATGAGCACCCCAGCATCATTAATCTCTGTGCAGTTATTTTAAATAGTATTTGCCCCTTTTTGAAATTATCTACATTATATGTATACTAGGTCTTTATAATATATATTTTTTTTCTGTGAGCGCAAGGCATTCTCTCTTACTAACCACTGTTTCCTCAGTACCTAAACCCGTGCCTAAAATTCTGGTGATTTTGGATGAATCAATAAGTAAGTAGCTATGGATATTTAGAAGATGGAGAACAGTTATCACCTGAAGAAAATGTGCGGGGTAAGTTGAGAAGACATTGCAAAGAGAAAGAAACAAAAGACTACAAGTAGTAAGTAGTTCATATTGTGAAACAGGTGTGTCAAATTTACCATTTTTTTCACAATCACATATACTTCAGAGATACTGTGGGTTCAGTTTCAGACTGTCACAATAAGTAAGTCACATTTTATGGATTTCCTAGTGCACATAAAACTATGCTGACACTATATTGTTGTCTATGAAGCATGCAATAGAATTGTATCTTTTAAAAGTACATACCTTAATTTAAAAACAATTAATTGCTTTAAAACGCTATTATCTTAGCCTTTAGCAAGTTGCAATATTTTTGCTGTTGCAGGGTCATACCTTGATGATTCCTGGGAAATGATAAGTGCGTCTGTTGCTGAAGGCTCTGGAGACTATAGCAATTTTTTACCCTCAGACAAAGAATTTGCTGCATCATTGACACTTCCTTTCACAAGAAGTTGCCCCGTAGTACATGGTGCTGGTTGATAGCATTTTACCCAGAACTTCCTTGAAAAATGCAATCAATCCTCTCAAACCCTGCTATTGCTTTATTATAATGTATGTAACATTCTAAATCTTTTGTTGTCATTTCAACAATATTCACAGCTTCGTCACCAGAAGTAGATTCTATCTGAAGAAGCCACTTTCTTTACTCATCCAGAAGCAGCAGCTCCTCATCTATTCAAATATTATGATAAGATTGCTGCAATTCAGTCACATTTTCAGATTTTACTTTTAATTTTAGTTATCTTGCTATTTCTACCACATCTGCAGTTACTTCTTCCACTGAGGTCTTGAACCCTTCAAAGTCATCCATGGAGATTCAAATCAATTTCTTCCGAATTCCTGTTAATATTGATATGTTGCCCTACTCCTATGAACTTTGAATCTTCTTTATGAATCTACAATGATGAACCCTTTCCAGAAGATTTTTAATTTTCTTTGCCAAATCTACAGGATAGATTCCTATCTATGGTAGCTATCACCTTATGAAATATATTTCTTAAATGATAAGACTTGAAAGTCAAAACTACTCCTTGAACCTTGGGCTGCAAAATGGATGTTGTTTGAGCAGGCATAAAAACAGCATTAATCTCATTGCACATGTCCATCACAGGTTCTGGATAAATAGAACAACAGTTCTCAAGAGTGGGCTTAAATATTCAGTAAACTGTGCTGTAAACAGATGTGCTGCCATCCAAGCTTTGTTCCTCCATTTATGGAGAACAAGAAGAGTAGACTTAGAATGATTCTGAAAGGCTCTAGGATTTTCAGAATGTTCAGAATGATAAATGCGTGTTGGCTTTAAAGTCACCAGCTGTAACAACCCCTAATAAGAGAGTCAGCTTGTCCTTTGAAACTGTTTCTTCTTGAATCTAAAATTCTGACTCTTTTCTAGATATAACACTCCTGGAAGTCAAATATGTCTTGTTACAAAGAGAAGATTTTTGGGGACAGTTCTTGTGGTTCTGGAGACAAAGCATTGTATGAAGTTATCAAGATCGTAGATAACAACCCATATGGAAATGCAACTGACATCTTCACCACCAAGAGAGCTACAACTTGGACATATTCCCACCTGCCTGGTGGAAGTCAGACAAATTTGTGGACAGATTTTCAGAAGATTCATAAAACCATTCACTATCTCTTAAGTGGAGACAGTAAACAATGATCAGCACTGCAATTTATTTAAAGATTATCCCTCCAATCTTTCATAGTGTTCCATTTCTGCCTCAGTAATTAAAGTTCAGAGATGGAAAATTGGGTAGAAGGTGGCTACTTAAAATTGATCTCTGATTCCTTTATGGTTCCACATGAAATGCTTCTGTCTTTGAGTTCTTAGCTTGATATTTGACATGGATTTATTCTGCTGTAAGTGGAAGTAAATACCACCAATTCAGTGCCTTTGCACATGTTCTTATTTACCAGCTTCTAATCTCCCCTCATGGGAGACACTACTTTCTGTGGCAAACAGGTAACTTTTGAGTTAATTTTCTTTCCTTTAAGATACTTTTTGAACATATTCTGAAGTGAGAATCTTACAAGGAAATGCCTGCCTGCAGCTTCTGTGGATTTACATGCTGTTCATCAATGGTTCTCAGAAGGTAGATGTGTCAGATACTTATAATTTTTTTTTTTCCAGAATATTGGGAAACATCATTTCACCAGAAAAGACTGATACTGGAATTTTTCAGGCAATGAAGGCTTGATCCTGAAGCTTACTTTTGTTCCCCAATTTTATATTTTTGTCCACCGTCAGAGACAACATAGTCTGGAACTAGAGGCCTAGAAATCTGCCTGAATTTCCTAGAAACAAAACTGTTTATTTTTGCAAAGATCAATCTCAATTACTTTCTCATTCTACTCCCAGTTCAAATCTCCAATATTAATATTTCCTTCAATAACTGTCTGTTTCTGTCTATGTAAGAACCTGTTTCATTATTGCTGTTGTTGTGCTTTCTGTCATCAATTATTCTGATTTGGGAATATGCTGTTTTTCCTGTATGTGCTGCTCTCATTTGTAATTGAAAGCCCTTGTGCTTTCAATTTAAATGCTTCCGGCTAAATAGGATCTGTTACTACACACTTGGTGTAGGGTATTTTAAAAAGAACTGTCCAATTCTGTTCTCTCACCTAGTATGTTGTTGGCCAGCTTCTTCACTCCATTCATTTTTCTTTTGTTCATCTGACTTTGCTACTGCTTGTCAGTTTCTACCTAGCCTAATTGATTCTCTGTCATTGCTGTTGCTACAGTTTTAACACTTCAGTCTCAAACTCTGGTCATTTAATTTAGAGCAGTCTCCAACCTTACCACCTTCTTCTGAAGTGTTTGGATTTGTGTTTTCTACTGGGTAAGCTGCATAATCTTTTCCTTAACCAAGAGCTCATTAATCTTCTTTTGATATAAAAGGATTTGATTCTATTGCAATCTCTGGGAGCATTTTTGTAGCGCGTAAGCTTCTTTCAGGTGGTATGCAAGAACATTCTGGAGATAACTGTTCTCTTTAAAAATATTATTTCCATTACTGTTCAATTGCACAGCAGCTTCATGATGGTCTCTCATCTCCAGCACTGTCCTTTTTCTCCAAAAATCATGTCTTCCCTGCTCCTAACAGTCTCCTTATGTTTCTGTTAATTGTTCTTTAAATTCTCCTTTACAACATCTCATTTTTTCTTGTTTATTGTTTTCAGCTCTGTCTGAATAAAGCTAATTCCTTCTGATTTTTTAATGGAACTATTCCTTCAGCTTATTTATTTGCACGGTGTACTTTTGTTGCAGTTTATGTTTCTTTTCCTGCAATTTTTCCTTTATTTCAATCAATTGCTTTTTCAGTTTTCCAGTGTTTCTTTAGCCCTTGCCTTTGCTCTCGCTTTTCCTTTTGTCCTTTTCCTTTAACAGGACCTTAGCTTCTCCAGTGGCCTCACTGTTACCCTTGACCAGCCACTGACACTCAGACTGGCTTTTTCTCTAGGAAAGGCAGCATGTAAAGTGAGTAATGTTCCCGCTGGGTCATTCCCATGCATGAAGAATGCCTCCACATCTGACATGGCTGGGGCGCAGGGGGTAGAGCAGAACACACAAGGGCAGTGTATGTGGAGTGAGTATGCCAGTGGTATAGACATCTGAGCCTACCCAGGATAGGTCACACTGGGAGGTCAGTGCTGCTAATCCTTTTTAACCAGGCATTGACTTCTCCTCTCTAGCTATTTAACTCCTAAGTGGCATCTTCTTTGAATAGAAGGCTATGCTATCTCTGTTGAAAATCTGTTGGTTAGTGTAGCCACCTTCTTCAATAATCTCATCTCTGGATCTCTGGATCTCTGGATATTGCAGCTTCTACATCAGCACTTCCTGTTTCTTCTCGCACTTTGATGTTATGAAGGCACCTTCTTTCCTTAAACCTCAAGAAACAATCTCTGCTAGCTGCAAGGTCTCTAGCTTCCTCACCTCTCTCAGCCTTTCATTAATTGAAGAGAGTTAGAACCTTGCTCTGTATCAAGCTTTGGCTTAAGGGAATATTAAGGATGGTTTGATATTCTAATCACACTATTAAAACATTTTCCATGTCAACAAGAAGATTGTTTTGCTCTCTTAATGTGTGTGTCTTCACTGAAGGAGCACTTCCCTTCAAAACTTTTCCTTTTCATTCAAAATTTCATTAACTATTTGGTGCAAGAAGCCTAGTTTTCAGCCTATGTAAGCTTTTTTTTTTTTTAATAATTGCAATTTTTATTTTAGTTATGAGGGTACATGTGCTTCCTTCTTACATGGGTATATTGTGTGATGCTGAGGTTTAGATATCAAGTTCTTGAATTCATGGACCATGCTGTTTTTAATCTTTGTCCACTTAGTGTACATCATATGCATGATATATGATAGATATTCAATACTTGTTGGTTAAATTAATGGGATTTTATTTTATTTTATCATTATTTCAATAGTTTTGAGGGAACAGGTAGTGTTTGGTTAAATTCTTCATGTGTGATTTCTGAGATTTTGGTGCACCTATCACCCGATCAGTGTACATTGCACCCCATGCATAGTCTTTTATTCCTCACCACACTCCCAACCTTCCCCCTCAGATTCTTGTTTTCTACATATTATTCTAATGCCTTCGCATTCAGATATCTTAGCTCACACTTACAAGGGAGAACAGATATTTGGTTTCAATTCCTGAGTTAGTTTATTTAGAAAAATGTTCTCCAACTCCATCCAGGTTGTTGTGAATGCCATTATTTCATTTCTTTTTGTGGCTCAGTATCATTTTATAGTATTTATATATCACAATTTCTTTATCCACTCAATGGTTGATGGGCATTTAGGCTGGTTCCATGTTTTTGCAATTGCAAATTGTCTTACTATAAATGTGTATGCAAGTGTCTTTTTTATATACTGACAAGTTTTCCTCTGGGTAGATACTCAGTAGAGGGATTGATGGATCAAATGGTAGTTCTACTTTTAATTCTTTGAGGTACCTCCACACTGTTTTCCAAAGTGGTTGTACTAGTTTACATTTTCACCAACAGTGTAAAAGTGTTCCCTTTTCGCCACAACCATGACAAAAATCTATTATTCTTCAATTTTAAATCATGGCCATTCTTGCCAGAGTAAGGAGGTTTCACATGCTGGTTTTGATATTCACTTTTCTTGATAATGATGTTGAACATTTTTTCATGTTTGTTGTCCATTTGTATATCTTCTTTTGAGAATTGTTTATTCCTGTCTTTAACCCACTTTTTGATGGGATTTTTTTTTCTTGCTGATTTGTTTGAGTTCCTGTAGATTCTGGATATTAATCCTTTGTCAGATACATAATTTGCAAATATTTTATCCCACTCTCTGGGTTGTCTGTTTACTCTGCTGCTTATTTCTTTTGCTGTGCATCAGCATTTCAGTTTAATTAAATCCAATCTATTTATCTTTGTTTTTGTTAAAATTGCTTCTGGGTTCTTGGTCATAACCACTTTGTCTAAGCCAATGTCCACAAGAGTTTTTCTGATGTTATCTTCTATCTTCTATAAGGTGAGAGATGTGGATAGAGTTTCATTCTTCTCTGTGGGTCTTCCCAATTAACCCGGCACTGTTTGTTGAAGTAGGAAGTATTTTTCACACTTTATATTTTTGTTTGCTTTGTTGAAGATCAGTTAGCTGTAAGTATTTGACTTTATTTCTGTGTTCGCTATCCAGTTCCATTGGTCTACTTGGTTATTTTTATACCAATATCATGCTGTTTTGGTAAGGATAGACCTATAGTATAGTTTGAAGTCAGTTAACATGATGCCTTCAGATTTGTTGTTTTTGCTTAGTCTTGCTTTGGCTATGTGGGGTCCTTTTTTGATTTCATGTGAATGGTAGGATTATTTATTTCTAGTTCTGTGAAAAATGATAATGGTATTTTGATGGGAATTTCATTGAATTTATAGATTGCTTTTGGCAGTATGGTCATTTTCACAATATTGAGTCTACCCATCCATGAGCATGAGGAGTGTTTTCATTTATTTGTGTCATCTGTGATTCCTTTCAGCAATGTTTTATAGTTTTCCTTGTAGATCTTTCACTTCTTTGGTTAGATATATTCCTAAGTATTCTATTTTTGAATTCTTGATTTGATTCTCAGCTTGGTTGCTCTTAGTGATAGCAGTGCTACTGATTTGTGTACATTGATTTTGTATCCTAAAACTTAACTGAATTCATTTATCATATCTAGGAGTTTTTTGGATGAGTCTTTAGGGTTTTCTAGGTATAGGATTATATCATTGGTGAACAACCACAGTTTGACATCCTCTTTACTTATTTGTATTTCCTTCATTTTTTTTATCTTATCTGATTGCTCTGGCTAGGACATCCAATACTGTGCTAAATAGAAATGGTGAAAATGGGCATCCTTGTCTTCTTTTGGTTCTCAGGGGAAATGGTTTCAAATTTTCCTTATTCAGTATAATGTTGGCTGTGTGTTTGTCATAGATGGCTTTTATTACCTTAAAGCATACCCCTTCTATGTTGATGGTGCTGAGGGTTTTAATCATAAAGAGATGCTGAATATTGTCAAACGATTTTTTCTGCATCTATTGAGATGATCATACAATTTTTATTTTTACTTTTGTTCCTGTGGTGTATCATATTTATTGACTTATGTATGTTAAACCAACCCTACATTCCTGGTATGAAACCCACTTGATCATGGTGTATTATCTTTTTCATATGCTGCTGGATTTGGTTAGCTAGTATTTTGTTGAGGATTTTCACATCTATGTTCATCAAGGTTATTTTGTTGTTGTTGTTGTTATATCATTTCCTGGTTTTGGTATTAGGGTAATACTGACTTTGTATAATTATTTAGGGAGGATCCCCTTTTTCTCTGTCTTTTGGAAAAATTTCAGTCGGATTGGTACCATTTTTTTTGCATATCTGATAGAATTTAGGTGTGAATCCACCTGGTCCTGGACATTTATTTGTTGACAATTTTTTTTATTACTGTTTCAATCTTGCTATTTGTTATTTAGTCTGTATAGAGTTTCTATTTCTTCTTAATTTAATCTAGGATAATTTTGTATTTCTAGAAAATTATTCATATCCTCTAGCTTTTCTGCTTTGTGTGGGTAAAAGTGTTCATATTACCCTTTAATGTTCTTTTGTATTTCTGTGGTGTTGGTTATAATATCTCCCATTTTGTTTCTAATTAAGTGTATTTGGATCTTTTGTCTGCTTTTCTCAGTTAATCTCACTAATGATCCATTGATTTTATTTTTCAAAGAAGCAGCTTTTCATATTATTTATCATTTGATTTTTATTGTTGTTTCACTTTTATTTCATTCTACTCTTATCTTTGTTATTTCTTTTCTTCTTCTGGCTTTTAGATTGATTTGTTCTTGTTTCTCTAGTTTCTTGAGGTATGAGCTCAGATTGGCTATTTGTGCTTCTTCAGACTTTTTGATGTAGGCATTTGTTGATGTGAGATTTCCTCTAAGACTGCTTTTGTTGTGCTCCAGAGGTTTTGAAAAATTTTGTCACTATTATCATTAAGTTCAAATAATTTTTTAATTTCCATCATGATTTAATTGTTCACCCAAAGATCACTCAAGAACAGATTATTTATTTTCCATGTGTTTGTACAGTTTTGAGAGTTTCTTTCAGAGTTAATTTTCAATATATTCCACTGAGGTCTGAGACAATACTTGATATAATTTCAATTTTCTTAAATTTATAGAGGCTTGTCTTGTGACCTATTATATGCTCTATCTTAGAGAATGTTCTAAATGTTGATAAAAAGAATGTATCTTCTGCAATTGTTAGGTAGAATATTCTGTAAATATCTGTTAAGTCCATTTATTCTAGGGTATAGTTTAAGTTCATTTTATTCTTTGCTGACTTTCTGTCTTGATGACCTGTCTAATACTGTCAGCAGAGTGTTGAAGTCCCCCACTATTTTTGTGTTGCTGTCTATCTCAGTTCTTAGATCTAGTAGTAATTATTTTATAAATTTAAGAGCTCCAGTGTTAGGTGCATAGATATTTAGGATTATGATGTTTTCCTGTTGGACTGATTCTTTTATCATTATATAATGTCCCTTTTTCTTTTTAAACTGTTGTTTCTTTAATGTTGGCTTTCTCTAACGTAAGAATAGCTAATCCCGCTTATTTTTGGTGTTCATTTGCATGGAATATCTTTTTTTCACTCCTTTACCTAAGTTTATGTGAATCCTTCTGTGTTAGGTGAGTCTCTTGAAGACAGCGGATACTTGATTGGTGAATTTTTATCTATTCTGCCATTCTGTATCTTTTAAGTGGAGCATTTAAGCCATTTACATTCAACATTAATATTGGCATATGAGGTACTGTTCTATTCATCATGCTAGTCGTTGCCTGAATACTTTGGGTTTTTTTTTTTCATTGTATTATTGTTTTATAAGTCCTGTGAAATGTATGTTTCAAGGAGGTTTCATTCTGGTGTATTTTGAGGTTTTGTTTCAAGATTTAGAACTCCTTTTAGCATTTCTGGTAGTGCTGGTTTGGTAGTGGTGAATTCTCTTAGCATTTCTTTGTCTGAAAAAAGACTATATTTCTCTATCTATGAAGTTTAGTTTCACTGGATACAAAATCCTTGGCTGATGACTATTTTGTTTAATGAGGCTAAAGATAGGACACCAATCCCTCTGACTTGCAAGGCTTCTGCTGTGAAAACTGCTTTTAGTATGATAGGTTTTTCTTTATAAGTTACCTGAGGCTTTTCTTCTCACAGCTCTAAAGTTTCCTTTCTTTATGCTGAGTTTGGATAACCTGATGACTATGTGCCTTGGTGATGATGTTTTAGCAATGAACTTCCTAGTTGCTCCTTGAGCTTCTTGTATTTGGATGTCTATATCTCTAGCAAGACGAGGGAACTTTTTCTCTATTTCCTCAAATAAGTTTTCCAAATTTTTAGAATTCTCTTATTACTTGGGAACACCTATTATTCTTATGTTTGCTTATTTAATATAATTCCAAATTTCTTGGAGGCTTTGTTCATTTTGAATTTTTTTATTGGATTGGGTTAATTT
The DNA here is from genome assembly GCA_004027715.1 of Plecturocebus donacophilus. Taxonomy (NCBI): domain Eukaryota; kingdom Metazoa; phylum Chordata; class Mammalia; order Primates; family Pitheciidae; genus Plecturocebus; species Plecturocebus donacophilus. The sequence continues at coordinate 74,942 of PVKP010007069.1, forward strand.
GAAAGACTTGTCTTCAAGTCCTGAAGTTCTTTCTTCTACTTGTTCAATTTTATTGTTGAAACTTTTCAGTGCATTTTGTGTTTCTCTAAGCATGTCTTTCACTTCCAGAAGTTGTGTCTGTCTATTCTTTATGATATCAGTTTTTCTGGAGACTTTTTCATCCAAATCCTGTATTGTTTTTAAAATTTATTAAGTTGTTTTTCACTTTTTTTTGGTGCCTCTTTGAGTAGCGTAATAATCAACCTTCTGAATTCTTTATCTGGCAATTCGGAGATGAGATTTCTTCTTGGTTTGAATCTCTTACTGGGAGCTGGTGTGATCTTTTGGGAGTCTTTGTTTTGTCATTTGACCAGTATTACTTTTCTGGTTTCTTCTAATTTGGGTAGACGGTTTTGGTGGTAGGCAATGAGAGCTTGTACAGAGAAACTCTAATTTTTTTTTTTTAAACCATTAGGTTTTCTGAGACTCATTCACTATCACAAGAACAATGCAAGAAAGACCTACCCTCATAATTCCCACTGGGTTCCTCCCATGACGTGTGGGAACTGTGGGAGTTACACTTCAACATGAGATTTGCATGGGGACACAGCTGAACCTTAATAGATTGTTATTGTTCTGAGTCTAGCCACCTGGAAGGACTACTTGGCTCCAGGGTGGTGCTGAGGAATGTCAGCAAAGATTTCTGGGATGTGATCCGTCTGGAGGTTTCCAAGCTGTGGATACCAGCACCTACTCTGGTGGAGGTGGCTTGCGAGTGCAAGGAATTCTGTGGGAGTCCTTGGTTATAATCTTGTTCAGTGTGCTGATTTTCCCAAATACTGATTATACTAGCAATTAATTTGTCAAGTAGACAGACCTGGGACCCCTGTTTAGCCACAGTGTTGCAGGTGGTGGAATTAGCTGTTGTTTTCTTCTTGGAATATGGCTGTTCTGTTATGGTTTGAGTTGGTTGGCCTCCAGCCAGGAGGTGGTGCTTTCAAGAGAGCGTAAGCTGCAGTAGTAGAAGAGGGATATAATCTTGTCCCACATTGGCCAGGATAAGTTCTTGGGTTGCTCAGGCAATGGCCAATGCCATAGAGCTCCCAAGAATTGAAGTTCTTTTGTCTTTGGCTACCAGGGTTGGTAGATAAAAACAATCAGGTGAGAACAGGGCAGGTGGATCTAAGCTCAGCCTCGTCTCAGGCAGAACTTGCTGCAGCCCCTGTGGAGGATGGGGGTGTGGTAATCAGGCCAATGGAGTTATGTCCCCAGGGGGATTATGACTGCCTCTGCTGAGTCATACAGATTGCCTGGGAAACTGGGGAAAACTGGCATTGACAGGACTTACCCAGCTCTTGGGGAGCCAGCAAGGCCATTCTCACTCCTGCTGTGCCCCCACAATCACACTGAGTTTATATCCAGGAAACCAGCGAACAAGGTTGAAACCTTGCCCAAAGCTAAAAGCTTCCCCACTGAGAAAGTAAGCAGGGATCCAGCTTTTTCTCTCTCCCCACCTGCCCACACCTTCAGCTGTGGCTTCTGTGCTTGTATCTGCACTTCCTGTTCACCCTTCTGGATTATATTCAGAAAAGCTCGGTCTCATTTGACATTATTACAAAGTTCAGTGAGGAGCTTCTTTCATCTTGTAACCCCTCCCCAGTTTTTCTGGCTGTCTTCCATTTCTGAAGGTCCTCTGTAAGAGAAAGGCAGAAATGGCTTCCCTGGGCTCTAGCAGGGCACTGGGAGTGCCCACGAGACTCTTCTCACTGCTTCTTCTACTTTTATAGTTCATTTGTCTCCCTAAGTCCATTTCAGATCTAGGTAAGGTTAAACCCTTATCCCTTGATCTAGATTTTTAGGTTCCCCAGTGAGGATGTGTTTTCAGAGGCTAACTTTTCCCTATCTCACACTTTGAAAACTCACAGTGTTTTGGGTGTCTCATGGCATTTGCAGCAGCAAATTGCTTCTTTCAAAGGGTCTGTGAATTCTTTGAGTTTTCCTGGTATGATCCTGCAGTGGTTCTTGGAGCAAAAGTTCACAGTGTAGGTCTTCAGATGTTGTTCTGTCCATCCAAGTGGGAGCTGCACATTAGTGCTGTCTCCTGTCTTGCCATTTTCTCCAGATCATCCTGTGTCAGCTTTCGATATGCCTTCTAGAAAAAGTTTAATTATTTCTAGTCTTTGATTTAAAGAGAGAGACATGATCCTTTTTCTTCATTCAAACATTCAGAAGTCACTTTAGAGTTATTAATTGGCTTAATTTCTATATTGTTGTGTCTCAGGAAACAGGAGGTGCCTGAGAGGCGGGAGAGAGATGGAAAAATGGCCAGTGGGTGGAGCAATAAGAACACACGTATTTACCTACTAAGTTTGCCATCTTATATGGGGATGATTTGTGGTGCTTCAAAATCATTATAATAGTAACAACAAAGATCACTGATCAAAGGTCACCATAATGATATAATAATAAAGAAAAAGTTTGAAATCTTGCAAGAATTACCAAAATTTGACACAGAGGCAAGAAAGCAAGCACACATTGTTGGAAAAAATGGCACTGATAAACTGGCTCAAGTCAGGGTTGGCAGAGACTTTCAATTTGAAAATTGCCTTTGTCTTTTTTATGTGAAGCATAATAAAGCAAAGCACAATAAAATGAGCTAAGCACATACTAAACCTTTTTTAAAAATTTTATTTATTATACTTCAAGCTCTGGGGTACATGTGCAGATTGTGCAGGTTTGTTACATAGGTATACACATCCCATGTTGGTGGTTTGCTGCATCCATCGCCCCATCATCTGCGTTAGGTATTTCTCCTAATGCCTGTACTAAAATTTTTGTTGCTAGTTCAGAATAAACTAGATAAATTCATCAACAAAATATAAAAATTAATTTGGGTTTCTTTGTTGTTAAATTTCAAACTATATGCATAAAATTAAAAAGGACATAATAGAAAGCGAGGTTAAAAGCTGTGAAATAAATTCAATGTGTTCTTAACTTTAAATACCCATGTGTTACTGACTTAATTGTGATCAACCTGAAGGTTTTTATGTTGAAAGCCTGATTCCTGGTACCTCAAAATGTAACTGGTTTTAGAGACAGGCCCTTTAAAGAGTGTGGTTATAAGGATAGGGCTTTAATTTAGCAGGACTGGTGTCCTTTGAAGAAGAGGAAGGAACACCAGGGATATGAGTGCACAGAAGATCGACCATATGAATGAGGGAATGTATTCTCTTCCCAAGTACACAAGGGGGCATAGTTTCAAGGGCAAGAACTTCCCAATGCCCTCCTCTCCTCTCTCCATCCGGGAGCCTTAACAGTCTTTGTTTGAATTTTCAAGGCACAGGGAAAAGGTCAAAAGTCAATCACTCCAGCAGAAGTTTAAGGGAATCCTTTTCATTGGCCAGTGGGCTTAGAGAAGCTGGGAATTCCTCCCAGGCCTCCCACATCCAGGCGGATTTCCTCCTCTGGGGTCCCCTTCCACCATCCTTGTGGAAGCTGCTTTTCCTCTCCTGGATTCCATCTTTCTGGATTCTCTCACCCAGTGTGAGAGGAGCTTTCCTTCTTGATTTTCCCCTCTCTGGGAACCCTTCTCACTCAGTGTGAGAGCTGCTTTTCCTTTTTCTCACTCAGTGTGAGAGCTAGCTGTTTCTCTCTCTCTTTCTACCTAAATAAATCACTTATCTGCAAAAATTCTTTGGGTTCCAATATTTTCTTGTGAGCACCGCACCGTGGTCCCCTCTCCCATTCTTGGGTGAGTGAGAGACCAAGAGCCTGGAAAAACATCCTCTGGGGGCAGCTGTGCCTCCTCTGCACTCTAACACCGGAATCATGAGGACACAGAAAAGGTGGTTGTTTGCCATCTGCAAGCAAAGGAGAGAGAGAAACCTTAAAAGAAACCAAATCTAGAATTTCATATCCAGCCAAACTAAGCTTCATAAGTGAAGGAAAAATAAAATTTTTTGCAAACAAACAAGTACTCAGAGATTACATCACCACCAGGCCTGCTTTACAAGAGCTTCTGAAAGAAGCACTACACATGGACGGGAACAACCAGTATCAGCCATTCCAAAAACATACCAAAAGGTAAAGAGCATCACCATAGTGAAGAATCTGCATCAACTAATGAGCAAAACAGCCAGTTAGCATTACCAGAAGCTGCAATTTTCGTCTCTGATAAAACAGACTTTAAAACAACAAAGAACACAAGAAACAAAGAGGGACATTACATGGTGGTGAAAGGATCAATGCAACAAGAAGAGCTAACGATCCTAAATATA